>JAWNNP010003181.1:0-49125 GCA_035044805.1 Leucophenga maculata
ATTTAAAGTTATTATTTTTTGAATTTTGATTTAGTTATAGGCCTTGGACTTTCGCACAAAATATGCTTAAGGCAACTGCCCAAAACTAGGCAATCTAGGTACACAAAACTAAATATTTTAATTATGTTCTGAAACTATCAATTGCGCGATCTATACGGAGCAGCTTGAGGCAACGTGCTACCGCGACGGCTACTTGTTGCGAATCATATGAGTTATCTTTCAATTGTTGTGAAATACGATATTGTTTGTGGATTGGGATCGTTTGCTCAAGTGCACATTGTGTGAAAAGTTGTTGACTGCCATTCACCTGGGAATGGCCAACAATGAGTCTTGTGTCAAACGGTCCAAGCAACTCACACGTCCGTTAGGACACGTATCTCCTGGGTAGCCTCTGAACATCAGTTCAGAGGTGAGCTAGCGCACCAAGGCCCCTCTCCTTTAATAAGGGGTTGGTGCGCTGGGCTTGGGACCCGCCACTTTAAAAAACCCCCCAATGAAAACTAAAAGGAAGCCTCGGACGGACCCCTTTGATGACGACCCCCGCAAAAGCTATAAGGATCACGATTTACGGATATGCACCTGGAATGTCCGAACCCTTAATTGGGATGGTGCAAATATCCAGCTGGTTGATGTCCTCCGAAAATGCAAGGCTGACATCACCGCAATCCAAGAAATCCGACGGATAGGATGGGGTTCTTAAAAAAGCATCCTGTGACATCTATGCACTGCCATGCGAGTAAGCACGAATTTGGATGTGGTTTCGTGGTGAGTAGGAAACTACCTGGCCTCGTCTCTAGGTTCACGCCTGTTGACGAGCGCCTAGCCGCGATACGCATCAAGTCTAAACATTTTTATATAAGCCTGAATTGTGCGCACGCCCCGACGGAAGAGAAAGACGACGATGCTAAAGATGAGTTGTATGTGCGCTTGGAACGTCTGAACGAGCGCTGTCCCAAACACGATGTCAAAATCGTGCTTGGCGATTTCAACGCCAAGATTGGGAAGGAAGGAATCTTTGGCCCAACCGTCGGAAAATTTAGCCTTCACGACACTACCTCCAATAATGGAGAGAGGCTAATCGATTTCGCCGCAAGTCGGAACATGGTAGTTAGTAGTACCAGATTTCAACATCTTAACATCCACAAGGCTACATGGCTGAGTCCTGATCCAGTCATTATCATGTTCTGATTAATGGAAAGCACGCATCGAGCGTGTTGGACGTGCGAACGTTACGTGGTCCCAACATTGACTCGGACCACTTTCTAGTCGCAACCAAGGTACGCACTAGGCTCAGCGTAGTGCACGCCGCACGTTCCAATATGCAACGAAAGCTAGACGTCGGCAAGCTGCAATCAGAACAGACCGCCGCAGCCTGCTCCGGGAAACCTCATCGTCTTCTCGAGATCTCAGTGTTCTCTGTCCTATCTTTAAGAAAGGAGACCCCGCTGTTTGCGCCAACTACCGCGGAATAAGTCTCCTTTCCGTTGGATATAAGACTCTGTCGGCGTATTGTGTAATAGGTTGAAGCCATATACCGACTCACTGATAGGACGATATCAGTGTGGCTTCAGACCAAAAAGGTCGACCAGTGACCAAATATTCACATTACGCCAAATCTTGGAAAAGACCCGTGAGTTCAACAAAAACACTCACCACCTATTTGTCGATTATAAAGCCGCTTTCGACACGCCGATACGATCGAAGTTCTTCGATGCCCTGTCTGCACTAGGTATCCCGGCAAAGATTGTCCGTCTTTGCATGGCGACGCTATCTAACACACAAAGCGTTGTCAGGGTGGGGAAAAACCTCTGCGACCCCTTTGATACCAAGATAGGTTTCAGGCAGGGCGATGATCTGTCGTGCGATTTTTTCAATCTTCTGATGGAATACATCCTACGCCACTGCCCGTACATACAGAGTATGTCGGGCTCGATCTTCCAAAAGGAAGTGATGCTGCTCGCTTACGCCGATGACATCGATATCATCGGTACGCAGGAACGGCGAGTCAGCAAGGCGTTCTCGGAGATTGAAAAACAGTCTCGGCTCATGGGTCCAGCGGTGAACGAGGACAAGACGAAGTACTTGGTGTCTTCTCGCACTCCGTCAATGCGTCTTGGACGGTCAGTGACGATGGAGAATTTCAACTTCAGTGTTGTAGAAAACTTCGTCTATCTTGGGACAGAGGTAAAGAGCAACAACAACGTCAGCCTGGAGATCAGGCGAAGAATCACGCTTGCGAACCGATGCTTTTTTGGGCTGAGCAAGCAAATGAGAAGTAAAGCCCTCTGTCGACGGACGAAAATAAAGATATATGAAGACGCTGATACTCCCGGTCCTACTGTATGGCGCAGAGGCATGGACCGTGATTGAGTCGGACGAGACAGCGTTTGAAGTTTTCGAGAAGCAGATTCTTCGCAGGATGTTTGGTCCTATTAGAGTCGGCGACGAGTTTAGGTCCCGTATGAACCGCGAGCTGTACGAGCTATTCGATGAGGTTGACATAGTCCAGCGCATAAGATTCCAGCGGCTGCACTGGGCTGGGCACCTCATTCGAATGGATGAAAGAGCTCCAGCACGCATGGTTTACATGGGGGGCCCAAACTTGATTGGTGGAGCGACATAGAGGACGACCGGGCACTCGATGAACAGTATGGAGAGATCTCTCTGTACTTGGCATTCAAAACGACTGGCGCCAGCGCGGACAAGATTATGGAGGCTGGCGCGCCTTCCTAGACGCGGCCATGACCGGCAGACGGTTGACGGCCATTTTACTAACTAACAGAAGCTTTCAGGTTCACCAGGCGTTTATGTGGAGTTCATTATACCTAACAAGAGGTGATTTGGCGTCAAAGGTTCTGGATCATCAATACTAACTGGACCGTGCGTTAGTGGTCGGCTGTTTATGATATTCTCTACCTCTATTAACAAACTTCTCAATGTTTCTACCTTTAGGGCCTGTTCTTTCAGAGTTATTTCTAGCACACGCTTTGTAGATTGTACTAACCACTCTCAGCATTCCCCTTAACTAGGATTAGCTGGACAGTTGAACTCCCAATTTATTTCTTTTGTTGCCAATTTTGCCTTAATATAATCCCAGTCGAACAAATCATTTGCCTTTTTCAATTCACTGTTCGCACCAACAAAATTTGTTCCCATTTCAGACCGTATGGTCTTTGGAATTCCTCTTCTGTTGACGAAGTTTCTGATGACTATAATACAAGCATCCGACGACAAGTCTTCTGCGAGTTCCAAATGTATAGCTCTAATAGTGAGACAAGTGAATAGTGCTACCCATCTTTTTTCACGTCGTCGTCCGATGTTTAGTCCAGTATAAGTGAATGCTCGCTTATACGGTGTAACTCTATCAATTGGCAATTGACCCATAAGTGTTGGTATAGGCTTTGCCTTTTGATTCTTGCAAAACTGACATATTGTTTTTGACCGTTTTAAAATGCTGCGCAAGTTAATCACCCAAAATTTCCAACGAATTTCGTTCACAATCAACTCATCATTCTGATCATGAAATATTTCATGGTAATATCTGACAATCAGGTTAGTCAACGCATGTCCTTTTGGCAATATTATTGGCTGACGCGTTTTTTGTGGCAATATAATCGCATAATCCATTCTTCCATATACAACCAGTATGCCATGTTCGTTTAATGCAGGGGACAGGGAGTAGATTGCAGTGCTCTTCGAAATTATACCTTGTTTCTGCAGTATGTCGATTTCTTCGGTGAATGTTTGATACTGTACCAGTCTGCATAATATTGATTCAGCACAAAGTAGCTCCTCTAATGACAATTCGCCTTTTTCTTTATGATCTTCTGGTCGCCGAAGACGTTGCATGAATCTTAATATCCAGGCCATAGTTCGCTTCAGGCGAAGGTAGTTGGAAAATCGATTAATATCGATTATAGGATCTGTAGCAATAGCTAATACAATTTAACGTAGTTCAATATCATCGTCGATAGGAACATCCATTTCCTGTGTTGGCCAACATTGTTCATTCTCAATTAAAAATTGTGGTCCTTTCGTCCAAATATTTTCTGGTTCATATTTAAAGGCTTTTCGAGTTTTAGTAGCCTTATCTGCTACATTTAGGTGTGTTGGTATCCAGCGCCAATCATTTTCATTGGTTGTTTCTAAAATTTCACTGATGCGGTGCGCTATGAACTGCTTATATTGTCGATGGTCAGATTTTATCCACGATATTACGGTTCGGGAATCTGACCATAGCACTGAACACTGTACATATATTTCATGACCTTTCAATATTGAATTCTTCAGCCTAGTGCCTAAACCGTCCGCTTGTAGTTCCAGACTTGGCACGGATAACAGCTTCAGAGAAGCACACTTAGTTTTACCAGCAACAAAAACTAATTCAATTTTTTGTTCAAAACAAATCAAAGTTTAAATTGTTTAACTTTGTCCAGTTGTTCTTTCCAATGCTTAAATGACTTAAATAGTTCGTCCGGTAACAAATCGTTCCAATGAATGCCTGTACGCCATACTTCTTGCATTAAAGTTGGACGTTTTAATCCATTTACTATATCTTTGTCAACACGATTAATTTTTAAGTCAAACATAAATGTATCCCTTTGACTGTCCCAGTACATTCTCTCTACCTCCGCCATCCATCTTGATGGTTATCTTTGTATCATCCTTTTGATCATTTCCATTTAACTTTTGTTGCTCCTCCGCTACGTTTGATACAAAACCTTTTAATTTGAAGTTCGCCATTTCGTGTACTCTTTTTACTTTATTGCTGATTTTCATTTAGAAGCAAAACTTGCTACAAAGTCGTCGACATAGTGCCTTGATTCAATGGCATTGATTACATCCTCTTTGTATTTTGTAGCGTTGCGCTCATTTAAATTTTTGACATATTGTGCGCAACAAGGGGAACAAGCTGCACCGAAAATTATTATCTGCATTTCATAAACGTCAGCTTTCCTGCTTGCATCGCCGTTCCGCTACAAAAATCGTTAAGAATCTTGATCAGTTTGCTTGATTCTTACTTGTAAAAACATTTTCTTTATATCTGCGCATACAGCGACACTACCTTGTCGAAATTTGAATAAAATCTCAGTTAATGGAGGATTTTCGTCAGGTCCTTTTAATAACTTTGTATTTAATGACACACCATCCACAGCTGCTGCTGCATCAAATACCAGTCTCATCTTTTTCGGTATGTTTATATTGTATACGCCAAAATGGGGTAAATACCAAGCATGTGGTCCAATTTGTGCAGCTTCTTCATTTGTTAATCGAACTTGTTGATCGTTGTTGGGACACTAAGTACATAAACTTAGTGTTTTTTGTTTGATGGTTTCTGCAACGTGCACTTGAACACGTTGAGAGCGGAGAAAGTATAGCTGAAAAAGAGCTGAGATCAAAACGCTTAGAATGTCTTTTTTGAACTGATTTTATTTTAGAAATGTTTCTCCTTTTATACAAAATTTACAATAGAAAATAGGACTTAGGTGGTAACATTTTGTCCCTTTTGGTCAATTACAAACAGTAATAAAAAAAGTAATAAATTGTGGGAAATTGTGTTTACCTAATTACAAAAATAGAAGGAAAAACAATTAATGCTGAATTATTTTGACACTTGACATAAAACTTATGAGACGGATGCAGACTGTTGCATTCGTCGCACATAGACGTACCGTAATAAAACTCGGGTGCATTTGGTTGCAAGGTGAGTACGAAATGCAGACGTCGCGCACAAAATCGAACCGTAATAAGTCGTTCGTTCAATTCTTTTCCGTTTTTATAAATATTTTGTCACATGATTAGAATGCAAAAGAATATTTGTACACATTGTTTATGCGTGTGTTTATTGTTAAACCATAAAACGTGTCGTAGGTCGTAAACATTGTGTTTAGAAAAACGCATAAAATATCTAATTTTAATAACCAAAATAATTCAAGTGCATGTCGATTGTTTGTATGCAACATTAAAATAGTTTGAATATTTTTATTACTTAATTAAGTATTCTATTCATATACTATTTATACAGAACTGTATATCCTTTTTTTACAAAATCAATAACACCTTTTTCATACTCAACATGTTAATTTGTTCCTCGTATTTTATTTTCAACTGTAGCCAATTCAATGCACTTTGTCGTTTTTAGCAAGTGGCAGTTGTCAATACCAATTAAAACCATTGGATTCGCATTTACGTATCCCTTAATTGGTAAATTGTTCAAATATGGAAACTTAGAGCATATATAACTCATGTTCAGTGACTAAAGAGGTAAGTCTATGGTGGGAATTGTATTACCGTTTAATGTCAACCACTTTTTATCGCCATCTGATGCTCGACTCTTTAGGTGGCACTTGCTTGTCACTGCGTTCTTGACGTGACTGCCAACCCAGTTCAACGTTAACCTTTCTTTGGCTTGTCCTACGCCCAACTTTTTGCTAGGTCTTCGTTTACCAAAGTTGCTGACGAACCGTCGTCCTAAAACGCAAAGTTTTGAATGGCTTGCTCATTTGGACCAATAACCTCTGGCAGGACTTTAAATAAAAATTTTGAAGTAGCAGCATTTACTGTATTTATTGATGCCACGCTTGTAGATGCTTTCTCCCCATCTTCCTCTATTATTGTTGCATTAATATTGCTTACTCTTTTGTCCTTATGAAGCATCTGATGATGCTCTCGATTGCAACCATCAATGTTGCAGTTGCCCTTCTTCCTACAAGCAGCCAGACTATCTCCTGTTTGTAAGCAGCCAAAACATAAATTGAAATTCTTCATCAATTTCCACCTTTCGTTGACATCTGCTTTTATAAATACGTCACATTTGCTTAGCGTATGTTCACCTTTACATTGATGACATATAACTGAAAACTGCTTAGAGATATTTGTATCCGGCGTAATTTGCATCAATGATCTTTTGTTTGGATGTTGATCACCTTTTGAATATTGTTGTTTATTTGGTGTTATTGTTATTGCGGCCCGTGAAATATTCATTGCTATGTTGTCAATCCAATCACCAAAATGTCTTAGATCTGCATATGGACGAATAGTAGACGCATTCATTGACCATTCGATACGTGTCCTCATGGGAAGCTTATTTACCAATTCGTTTAATAATACCGGGTTTTGTAAATGTTGTGTCGCATTTGCTGACTGTAAAAAAAATATAACCAAATTAGCGACGTTCAAAGCAAATGGTATAAATTTCTCTAAATTATATTCAGAAATTTGTCTTATTTCTGCCACCTTATCCAACTGACTTTTAATAAGCAGTTCTGGTTGTCCGTATTTAATTTGAAGTCGCCTCATGATGCCGGATTAAATAACATACCAGAAACATCATCTTTTGCTGTTCCTTTACAACATTTTTGCAACCGCAATAAGTTTTCCAAATTAGTGTAACGGAATGCCATTGTAGTTTCTCTATACATACACTTAAAGACGGGCCAATCTTCTTTTTGCCCATTAAATTCTGGTAAGTAAATAACTCTCATACCTGTTAAATTTAAACCTTAGTCATTTATTTGCATATTACCTGTACCGAATGTATTATAGCTCTGTAGACACACTGTGCAATTTACAGATGTGTTACCATATACCCATGTAGATCCAGTTGCAGTTGCGCCACCATGCAAAGCCGGAACCAGTTGCACTAACCATTGTAGCGCCGTAGCCATGTATGTCTCCACGTGCGACTTTGTTATCATGTGCGCTACCCATTGTAGCGCCGGAGCCATATGTACCGTCAGAAGCACAATGCGTACTAGAAGCTAATTGGCTGTCGATTGCTGCGTTGAGGTTTATAACTGCTGATGTGGTGCCTTCCTGTAAGGCACTGGAGTCAATAATTATTGCGTCACTCCCTTGAGTGGCGCCAATATCATTTGCGGTACCACCGTTGATACCGCCTATAACACGTTGATCGCTCACTTTCACATCCACTATTGCCTTCACCTCTTCTTTGCATGCGGTCGATTCTTCTGTTATTGCTTTCTGTATAGAAGCTATCTGCTCATCTTGCGACTTCTGTATGGAAGATATGTGCCGCATCGTTTGATCCACTTGAGATCGTTGCATTGCCAACATTTGCTGCATAAAATTTTGCAGTTCTGTATGTATTAAATCTCCTTTTGCTTCAACCATTGTGTCATCATTATCGACGTTATCTTTCGTGTCCATGTTGGCTGCGTCCCCTTGTGGTGTTGATCTTGGCGTCCAATTCTCTCGTTTTTCTTTTTCTCCTAACTAAAAATTATAGAGTTATAGGGATCGATAGAAGATCCAATTAACACTGATGCAGAAATATTTTGTATTTTCAAATTTCACCGCTGTAACTCACATAGAAGCAAATATATAATGCATTTTGTGCATCGCATTCAATAGGACTAAAAATTATAGGGTTACTTCTATTGATCCAATTAACACGTATAGCAAATCTCGTCCCCGTACCTCATACTGATGCAGAGATATGTTGTATTTTCTTTATTGCTTATACGGTGGTAGAGCACCGCCCCCTCCGACCTTGACCATTAACACCTTTGTGTAACGTCTGATAGTTCCTCCAAGAACCCCATATATTAATAGTAATCTGAAGTAGCGGCCCCTGCACAGCATTATCCAGTAGATTATCGCTATATTTCAATGCATTACAATACGGAAAGCGATTGACATTTCTCCAATTGCTACTGATTTGTCAGCACCATAATCGATTTCCGGATGCTGCTCGTTCCATGTTCACAGGAGCACTGCGTCGGTGGAATTGGTCATGTTCTGTGACGAAACTTAATAGTATCGCTCAACTTAGGTATAGTTAATATTCGTGATTTATGAAATGTACTTATTTTTATATAATTTTGCTAACTATACCATGAAGGAAGCTTAGTTCTAACATAACATTCTCAATTAATGCAGTTTTGGAACCAATGACCCAATACGCGAGCAGGTGACCAGACCATGCCCTGATCTCAAATAAGTGCCCGAAACCATACAACCCATTATCGTTTTATCGACAGCTGGCTTCATTTCTGTTGTTGGTCAGCTGTTGGATCAGCTGTCTAAATCGGAAAATATTCGAAAACCAGAAAATCATGAACGGCATATGGTGTAAAAGGCGCGACGCAATGCAAATTCGACAGTCGTTTTTTGGACAGCAGTCCAAGTAAGTATACGCGGATAAAATCGAGTGTTGTGCAGTAAGTGTGTAAATTGTAGCCTCTCTGGCTAATATTATTTTTTCTCCTCGTTCGAATAATTCCTCAATTACTTAAAAAAAGATAGCCTGTTGTATCTTTATTGATCGGGTTCAATTCTAAACCTAAAGCTTAAATCAAATTTAACTTAACATTATGCCTCGCTTTGAGAGAGGAAAAAGCTTTTGAGCTTTTTATGCTCTTAAGAGTGGCTTATGCCAGAAAGTTCTATATGGTGAAATATCATTGAGTTGTAAACATAAGTCATTTGACACTTAAAGTCCAGTACTTATGTTTATATAGAATATCAAGTGACACTTTTGGTTCGGCGTTTATGTTTATATTAAACGGTCGAACTGTAACCGAGTTGCAATGCAACAATAGCCCAATTTCTGAAGTGACAGTGATATGTGTCAACTTTCAGTACACAAAATATTTAAGTGCCGTAAAAGCCAAGCGCGACTGCCCATAGAATTTCTTATTAGAAATTTGTTTACGTAGGCCATTTAATATGAGTGGGTAGGGTATTGATAACTCCTCCCTTCCTAAGATGAATCGTCCCGATTCATAAGAGTATTAATTTGTTCATTTAATTTAATGAACAATTTTTCTTGGCGTTCATAATTTAATCTTTGTCGTCTCTCAATTACAAATTTATTAAATTTAATACAGTTACATGCTAGTATTAAAATTATTATTATAGCAAAAGAACATATGAAAAATTTATTACTTGGTTCCTTTAAAAATTCTTGTAGTACATTTATGTTTTCAAATTTGAGTTTTGTATTATTATGCTAGATACACACGGGGCAACCGTTAAAGCAACGGTTGCATCGACCGCAATATCAAAATTTTTTGATATTGCTGGCAACGGTTGCAGCAACACGAAAAGCAATGGACATCACAGCTACACACGAAGCAACGGTTGCTTCAACATGCCTGTGTTGCTGCAACAGTTGCCTCGTGTGTATCTAGCATTATATTCTTAATATGTTTCGATAATGAAATCAATATAATTATAATCTTTTATAAATTGTAGAGTTTTTTGCTTTTCATTTTCATATGTGACATTCTTTATGATTGTGTAACCATTGAATAATATTAAAAATGTTCCATTTAAATTTGTATTGTTTACTATATTTTTTCAAGATACTAGAATAGCTCCTTCTGTTATTTTATCAATTTGTTTGTTTCTTTCTTTTATTTTGGTACAATTTGCTTTTTGGTTATTTAACAAGTTTACAAAGCAGTTTTTAATATTATCTATTTGACAAGAGTTATTAGATATTTCTTGATTGAAATTTTTTATTTTGAAAAAATGATTATTACAATTTACAATATTTTTATCAATTATGAGCTTTCCATCTGGTTGAGCTATTGCTCTTGTATTATATTGTTTGCAAATGCTTGTAATCATTGGGTATTTTATGTAAATGACAATTAAGTCTTTATCTCTTACTATTGTGAATGAAAGTGTCAATGTATTTATAAAATTTTGTAAATCCATTGATATTAATTTTAGCCGATGTTTTCTAATAATTTTTTCATTGTCGTTTACCATAGTGTTTAAAACTTCTGATATTTTTGTGATTTGGCTAAAAATTTGTGAGTTTATTATAAATTGTTTGTTGTTGTTTTGTATAAGGTCATTTATTTTGTTGTTTATTGTAACAAAGTCGTCATGGTCAGGTGTTCCTGAAATCCATTTCCACAGAGTACCAATTTCATTGAAACCTCTTTTGACTCTTGAGTAAGATAGTTGTTGCAAAAGGGGTTTTGCTAAATAAATTTCTAAATTAATTTCCCAATCTATTGTTTGCTTTTTGTGTTCAAAATACGCAAACTCTTTGTTAAATAAGTCATCGTAAAATGTTAAATTAGTGACATGAAATAAATTGCCATGATCCTTATAAATAAGACAATCATCTGCCTGCAATAGTAAATAATTGCTTCTGGTGTAATCAATGATTTCGGCTCTTGTTTTTGACAAGACAACCGTTAAAATGTAAAAAAACAGAATGTTGTTACTGAAAAAATATATTAAGATTTAATATTATCTTTGTGAATTATTCTGTCCTTTTTATATATTATTACTTTTTGACTTGTTTAACTACCTGTTTCTTGTAACGAAGTTTCAACTTTTTTCTTTCTCCTATTATTTTTTCGTATATTATATCACCTGTCTGATATTATTTATTTTTTCTATTTTTATTATGAACATTCAATATGCCCTGTTGTTTTGTTTTTAATTTATTTGGTATATCTTCATGGTTAATTTTGTTGAAAAGAATTTCTTCAGGTTTTTTATTAATAGTGGAATGAATAGTTGCATTGTACTTTTGTAAAGCATTTATTATTATTTCAGAATAATTTAATAAATTAAATTCTTCTTTTATACATCTTGCTATTTCAATAATGGTTGAGTGAACGCGTTCAACTTGTCCATTTGAAGTGCTGTGACGCGGATCACTGTAATGCAATGATATTGATGATCTTTGCATTAATGATTTAAATTGAACAGATGAAAAACTTGTTTCATTGTTCATGAGTGATTTGACGAACAACAATTCTAAAACTTTTGTTTCTATTTTAGATTTGTCGTCAATTTCCTTTATAACAAGATACTTAGAATAAGCATCTAAACATGTTACAAATTTTTGTTTTTGTGCATAAAATATATCTAAATGCAATTGCTCTCCCTCTTTTTTGGGAATTGGAGCTTCTCCTATAGGAATCTTGATGAGATGTCTATATATATATATTTGTTTTTGTTACAAATTTCACAGTTTCGGATAAACTGCTTTAGTTGAACTGACAAATTTGGCCAGTAATATAATCTATTGATTTGTTTGTAATTTTAATCAAAACTCCTATGAGCTTCCTTATGAGTTTCCTCTATAATAATGACCTGATTGTCCTTGTTTGTAACATCGGTTATAAAATTTGTAGTATATAAAAATTTTATTGGAAAAGTTTCTTTTAACATATTTTGGATTTTAAACAAATCTTCTTCCGTGCAGTGTATGCCGGTAGTGATACCTGGTTGTAGATATTCTTTTAAAATTGTAATTAAATTTTCGACTCTGTCGAATTCTATTATATGCCTTGTTTTGTCAAATATTTTTAATTGCTCATGAATTGTGCAACTGTTATTTTGGCATATTTATTAAAAGTAGTTGCTGTTTGAATTGATTAAGTGGCTTATTAGTCCTTGGAACAATTTCATTATAGCTTCTTTCAGCTGAATGTTGAGAAACACCATCATCAGAATCTTCCTCATCAATTTCCATTGATTCATCAACATTTGGTTGAGTTCCAGTCGAGATAGAGCGTCTGCGACTACATTTGTGGAACCTGGTTTGTATATTATTTTGGGAGAAAATTCTTCTATAAATGCGTGCCATCGCTTCATTTTTGAATTAGGGTTACGATGGGATATACCGAACGATAAAGGCTGATGATCAGTATGAATTTCTAAATTTGTTACGCCGTATAAATAATTTCTTAAATTCTTAAGAGACCAAACTATGGCATAAAGTTCTTTTTCATTAGTGGCGTAGTTTCGTTCTGTTTTGTTTAATGTTTTGGAAATAAATGTGATTTGTTTTGCATCTTGGGACAATACAGCTCCCAAAGACACATTTGATGCATCTGTATGTAGAACGGATTTTTTAATATAATCAGGTTGTGTAAGTTCAACCTGTGAAGCTAGTTTATTTTTTAAAACTTCAAAAGCATTAATTGATTCTTTACTCATTTCGATTAATGTTTTTCTCGACATGTTTTTTGTCTAGAGGTCGAAAATAACTCACTCCACTTATTTTCAATATGTTTCCCACTGAGCGAAACACAAAAATTTCAAACTCAATTTGTTTCTCACAGTGTTTTATTCTGTTTCTTTTTATTTTTCTGTTATATGTTGAGTTTTTTCCATTAACAGAAAAAAATATCTGTTCGTTAATAACAGTTTCAATTTTAACATATGTTCAAAGTGTTTTCTGAAAACAGTTAAAGAAAATCATAAAAATATAAGTGGAAATGCATAAGTGGAATTTCGTAAGTGACTTAAAATGATTAATTTCGGCCACGATAGATTGTTTTCTCGTATTAACATAATCCATTATATTGTGAGATGTTATAGGAGCCATTAAAAGTGCATTATAGATTTATTTTATTTATTTATAAAAAATTCGAACTTTTAGCAAATTTGACATTTTATTGCGTTAGAGTTGGAATAATATCGATGCAAATATACATTTTTTTCTCTAATCAAAGACACTTTTTTTTTCTCTTAAATATAAGTGTGTTTGTGAAACAGAAACAGAAAAAAATTCGAAAATAAAAGTAACTCACTGAGCAAAACAATTCGGCTACAAAAATAAACCACTTAAAGTGTTTTGTGAGTTATTTTTTTTCTCTCAGACAATAACAGTTATTTTAAAACCACTCAAAGTGGAGTGAATTATTTTCGATCTCTATTTTTGACACTTTGCCATTTTTTCCAGAATCTATTTCTGTCAAAGGTTTTGCTATTTTAGCATATCCTTCTACAAATTTTGTGTAGTATCCGGTAAAACCAAGGAAACTTCGTAAGTTCCTCACATTTTTTGGAATTGGATATTCTTTTATGGTTAAAATTTTTGTAGGATCGGTTTTGATAATAGTATAAGCTACATTGGGTTATAACCCAAAAATGCAATTTCTGTTTCCAGAAATTTTGATTTTTCAACAGTAATTTTCATGTTAGCCATCTGAAGTACCTTTATGACCTTTTTTAGATCATTTAAGTGTTGATCCAGAGTTTCTGAAAACACAATTATGTCATCCATGTAGACATGATATATTTTACCAATCAATGGACGCAAAATATCGTCCATGGCTCTTTGAAAAACGCGAGGTTAATTTTTTAAACCAAAGGGCATTCTCAGAAATTCGTATTTTCCGTTGTTTACGGAAAATGCTGTTCTTTCCACTTGAGGTCAAGTGTAGAAAAACATTTAGACTTACCTAAGTTGCTTAGTATTATACTTGGGTCAGGTATTGGGTAAATATCAGGAATGGTATATTCATTTAATTTCTTATAGTCGATAACCAATCTATGTTTTTTTGAGCCGTCCTCATTAATTCCTTTTTAGGAACTACCCATATAGGTGAGTTATACGGACTCTTACTTTTTTTAATTATATTGTCATGTAACATTTGTTCACCCTCATTGTTGACAAAATCATTGCATCAAAATGGATATGGGTATTGTTTACTCCATATTGGTGTTTTTACGCTTGTACATATTTCTGCATTAATGTCAGTCCTAAACGGAATGTTAGTATTTATTTTACAATGTGATTCATTGATTTCCTCAATGATTGATTCTCTCATTTTATTAATTTTTTTATTTGAAACTTGGTTTTTGCTGGTATTATCTTTAGCTGCGTTCTTAGAATCATTTGATTCCAAGGGTGAGTTTTCATAATGGGTACCGGTAAAATCCTCGGTGGTGTTTTCAGGATTTATTAATCCCAAGGATAAGTTCTTATTTTTATTTTTTTTTTTTACTTTCTTTCAATTTTTTTAAAGGTTGTTCTTCTAGAAAAACACTATTAGCGTCATCTTCTATTTGCAATTTTTGCAAACTGTCTAAATATTTATTTAAGACGAATTGTTTTTTATTTTCTTCTATGTCACCTTCACTTAGAATTTTTTCTGATTTATTTCCGATCAAAGAATCAATTTCATAGAATCTTTCTGTAACTCCCAAAATAGTTACGTTATGGTAATATTTTATAATTGAGTAACCGTTAATAATTTTTACTCGTTTATAAATAGCTAATTAATTTTTATTCTTATAGATCCCAGATCTAATATATGAAGCTGTTGCTCCAGTGTCTAATAGTATCTTATAAGTAATTCCAGTTTCCTGGTCTGTTTTCAACAGGTAGGGTAAACCTACTCGGGTTTCTCTAAAAAATGGTTCTCGTTAATGTTATTAGTACGAGCTGAGTGATTTTTATTGTTTGAAGGTTCATCTATTTTATTTAGTCTTTGGGACTTTTTCTGTGGCTGATTAGTTTGAATACTAGAGCCTTGTCTTTTGTTGTAATAATTATTATTATTGTTATTACGCCAGTTATTTGATTTTTTATCATTTGAAGGTCTCGGATTGCCGTATTCACTGCCATCCACCTCAATTGGTTCTGGGTTTGGTTGTTGTTGAATCCAATTATTTTTATTGGGATTCTGTTGGTTAGTATTCTTTTCATTATTATTTTGATAATCAGAGCTAGGGTAACGCAAGTTGTTGTGATGTTGACCCTTATTTGTGGAGTTTCTCTGTTGGGATTGAGAATTCGAATTTTTCCTACCTTCATAGTAAATTTGAGCGAATCGCGCTCTTTCATGATTAGATTCCAATTCCTGAACTCTTGACAACGCATTTGGAAAATCGGGTGGACTCAGTGAAAAAAGTAAATTGGAGAGTTGTGCTTTTAATCCGCTCACGAATATTCTTAAGGCCTTTTGCCCAATTTCTTCAGTTTTTATATTTGTTTGTGGTGTATTTGAACCATAAGTCATTGACAAGGTTATAGAATTCTATTACGGACAAATTGCCCTGTTGAAGGATGCTAAGTTCCTCCTCCAATAAATGTAATGGTCGCCTATCGGCAAAATCTAAACGAGCAAGTATTGCTTCTAAATTGAGGACTGTGCCATGATTTAAAAGATGATCATTTGCACCACCAGTTATTTTATTTCTTAAAATAACCAGTGCCGAATAATAAATTTTACCATCTTTGGTGTAAAGAGCCATTGTGTTTTGACATGCTTCTCGCCAACCCACGTATGAATATGATTTGCCATCAAATTCTTGCAGAGTTTTTATCATGTCAAGTGAAGTAGCGTCGCATATTGTATGGTCTATGTGTTGTTTTTCATATTCAACAACATCTGGTTTTTGAAAACCATCTAATTGTTCTTTTAAAGAATGAATCTCATTTTTCAAAGATATAGTAGCTTGAGCAATGAGTTTGCTTATTAAATCTACAATCAAGTTAGTCGTAGTACCTGTACTGTTGGTTGTGTTCGGTACTTTTTTGTCGACTGGGTTTGCCATTTTGAAAATATATTTTTTTTAATTGTTTTTTTTTTTTTTTGTAAAATATATAATCTATTATTTAATAGAATTATTTTTATTTATTATAATCAATATTTTCTACCTTAATTTTGTCTTCCAAGGGTGGGGACTTCCCTCCTTCCTTCATTCTTTGGAATTGTAGTATAGATTTCAATGAATGGTATTTTCCTTTTTTATAATATACAATAATTTTTTGTTTATTTTATTTTTTTATTATTTTTTTTTTCCTGTTACTTGGCTGTTACTGCCACAATGGTCACATTAATTTAGTTTTTTATATGGAATTTTTTCCATGTATAATTTTCAACAAAAGTATTTCGTTTTTGTTTTTTTCCTTTAAAAATTTTGTTTTGTACACTTTGTGTTGCACTGTTTTTTTTTATTAATGTTCACACTTTTTTTGTGTTGCATTGTTTTTTTGCACTATTAAAGTGACTTATTATTTTCACGTTTCCGAGTATTTTTGTTAATACTCGATTCCGTTTGTTTGCGCGGTTAAAGCGACAAATTTTTTTTTTTTTTTAAATTTTAAAAAATACGTTTCCGAATTTCTTATTAAATTTCGGTTCCATTTAAAAATTTTTTGAACACGCGAAATCTCTTCTTTTATTATTCGCGATTTTTTTGTTAATCACGTGCCCCACGTTTTGGGCGCCAATTATTTATGTATTTCCTTTCGGAATTATGTACTTAAAAAAAAGATTTTTTTGCAGGCTTAGCTTGTTGTATCTTTATTGATCGGGTTCAATTCTAAACCTAAAGCTTAAATCAAATTTAACTTAACATTATGCCTCGCTTTGAGAGAGGAAAAAGCTTTTGAGCTTTTTATGCTCTTAAGAGTGGCTTATGCCAGAAAGTTCTATATGGTGAAATATCATTGAGTTGTAAACATAAGTCATTTGACACTTAAAGTCCAGTACTTATGTTTATATAGAATATCAAGTGACACTTTTGGTTCGGCGTTTATGTTTATATTAAACGGTCGAACTGTAACCGAGTTGCAATGCAACAAAAGCCCAATTTCTGAAGTGACAGTGATATGTGTCAACTTTCAGTACACAAAATATTTAAGTGCCGTAAAAGCCAAGCGCGACTGCTAACTTGCACACTAACACGATCGGCTTCTAAGGGCACTACATTCATCAACCTACTCAACTCGGAGGGATCACCAAAACTACGCTATTAATACGTAACATTTACAAATAGATTGAATATAACTAATCAATACTGTCTATTTTTTGAGATTCCACAACATCACAGCAGTAACACTACAAATGTCTGTAACGAACCTGGACCATCCGACGAGCTATACCCCATCTATAAATAATAGAGGTCGAAAATAACTCACTCCACTTATTTTCAGTATGTTTCCCACTGAGCGAAACACAAAAAATTCAACATCAATTTGTTTCTCACAGTGTTTTATTCTGTTGCTTTTTATTTTTCTGTTATATGTTGAGTTTTTTCCATTAACAGAAAAAAATATCTGTTCGTTAATAACAGTTTCAATTTTAACATATGTTCAAAGTGTTTTCTGAAAACAGTTAAAGTAAATCATAAAAATATAAGTGGAAATGCATCAGTGGAATTTAATAAGTGACTTAAAATGATTAATTTCGGCCACGATAGATTGTTTTCTCGTATTAACATAATCCATTATATTGTGAGATGTTATAGGAGCCATTGAAAGTGCATTATAGATTTATTTTATTTATTTATAAAAAATTCGAACAGTTCATTTTGTCCTGCTTGTTGTTGTTGTGTTTAATGTGCACGAACTCGTGGCATTCTGAGCCTATACGCTTCATTGTCAGTAAATCTCGAACGGAATCTCGAATCTGGACATACCAATTCGACTATTCTCATTAACTGCCGCGCACTGGTCAGCAGCGTGATCAGCACGTAAAGTAGTTTGTCGCACAATGACTGACTGACTTCGATTATTTGTCATTTGATATGATATAACACAAAACTCAAAAAAAAAATCAAATTGATCGAGTACCAAATTGCAATAAATTTCGTAGTTTATTGATAGTAATTACGCACTCCAATCTCGAACAAAAATCAGTCTTCGTTATTAATACCATTCACATTAGATCTTCGGTACAAATGAAGGTCAGATTTTTTTTAATCCATATCGTGTAAACACTCATTTCAGCTATTGCCATACCACTGTTAAGTTATTGTATGGCGTGTTTCGTTTCGATATGAAGAAAAACTAAACGAGGAGTAGTAACGTAGTATGTACATATATATAAATGAGTAAGTGTCGTCCATTTTTAGCAGTAACTCTCACACAACGCCGTCACTTTTGTGTTGTTGGGTTTTACGAAAAATTTTGGTTTTGCTACTGTTTAATCGCGTACGACTTTAGGGTTCGCGTTTTGTGTGGTAAAAATTAAAACGAAGAATTTTAACTTTCTCCGACGGCGAGTGGTGCGTTGCTGGCGAGAGGCCTGCTTCGGCTTGGTGGTTTGCTGCTGGCGAACCGAGGACGCGATGGACGGCCACTGCTTCGTACCACTGGAACTACGGCTGACCCTAGCCGCTGGTGGACCGGTGGTTTGGCCCGTACACCCGCATGTAGTAAGGAGTGATGAATGTCACCACAGTGGTGACAAACAGCTTTGGAGCGGCACTGTCCGAAGGCATGGGAAGTGGCCAAACAGTTTTGGCAGTACCCCAGTCGTCGTACCGTCTGGCGTCGCTGCAGCGTGTCCATCCGCAGGAAGCGTTGACAAAAACGCAAGGCGTGCTTCTCCTTACACAGCCGGCATTTGCTCCAGGCGCTGTTGGAAAGATAAAAAAAAGAGAACCCAGAGGGGCAATAAGTAAGAGTTCTTACTATAATGGGATGATTTGAGATAATCATGATTGGGAGAGTAGATGAGTAAGTATGAGAGAGGATATTTGTTATGTTTATAGTGATTAGTGCGTGGGTAATACGCAAAGCTTCACGATAGGCCGCAAAATGACTCCATTTTGAGTGTTGAGTTCAACAACACGAATCTTCCCGTCTGGTCCAGCAATGGTTTTGATGACCCGTCCTAATCGCCGGGGGGTCCTTGTTCATCCTTAATCGCGACCAGATCATCCTTCTCAATGTTGCGCTGGGGATGCTTCCACTTATACCGCCTGTGGAGTTCATGCAAATACTCTTGCTTCCATCTTCGAGCGAATTGATGGTGCAGAGCTTTGACTTTTTCCCATCGGTTGATGAGAGAGATGTCTTCCTTGTCATTTTCTGGAATCGTAGTCATGGGAAGACCTCTCAGAAAATGACTTGGAGTTAGCGGAAGGACATCTGATGGGTTTTAATTCATAGGGGATAATGGCCGTGAATTAAGCACTGCCTCTATCCGCACTAAGAGTGTCGAAAATTCCTCGAATGAGAGGATGTGGGAGCCGGCTACTTTTTTTAAGTGAGTCTTAAAACTTTTTACTGCGGCTTCCCACAAACCGCCCATGTGCGGTGCTGAGGGGGGAATAAATGACCATTCTAGACCGTGAGTACTGTATTTACGTGATACATCCTCAGAGGTGGTCTGTATGAACTGGTCGTATTCTCTGAGTAGGGTCTTGCTGGCGCCAACAAAATTTCGTCCATTGTCGGACATAATCTTTTTGGGAAGACCACGGCGACCAACAAATCGGGCAAACGAGGCTTGAAAGGCGTTTGATGAGAGGCTGCTGACTAATTCTAAATGAATAGCCTTTGTTGCAAAACAAACGTATACACACACATAACATTTACTGGTTGGGCCCTTTCTAAGCAGAGATGACTTAATATTGAAAGGTCCAGCAAAGTCAATTTCAGTTACGGTAAAAGGTGGGGAGAATATAACCCGCTCAGGAGGTAGAGCAGCCATAATCTGAGTGCGCGTACGATGTTTGTGAAGGGTGCATATCTTGCACTGAGAGATACAATATTTTAGCTTATTTTTCAGCTTAGGGATATAAAACTCCTGTCTCACGATTCGAAGCATCAATTGATGTTCGGCGTGAAGTAGAATTTTATGAGTAAACTCTAGCAGAGTACAAAATCGACTATTGGGGTATATAATTATCGGGTGTCTCGAGTTATAGTCTAGGTTTGAGTTCGCTAGACGACCATTACAGCAAAGCAACCCATCCTTATCCAAGAACGGGTGAAGGCACAATATGCTGCTTTTCTTCGAAATGGGTTCCGAGCTCTTTAGTGCTTCGCATTCTACCTGGTAGTGCCTTTCTTGGGATAACTGGATCAACTTATGTTTCGCCCTACAAATCTCTTCGTAGGATAGCCCTCCCGGGTTTGAAATGGGAGACCCACGGGATGGAAGAGCGTTCGTTGAGAACCGAAGCACATAGGCGATGGCACGAAGCGCTCTGGAGTAGCACGGGAAGCTATTTAGAAGATCGTCCTCAGGGGAGAGGACGTGAAGGACTTCTACTGTTCGAGCTTCGGGCACTGTGACGGGCGAGAATTGATCTTTAGGCCACTCTTCCATTGTAGAAGCTAGCCATTTGGGTCCAGACCACCAAAGGGAATGATCCTTTAGCTCTTGAGGGGTGCATCCGCGAGTACCAATGTCAGCTGGATTTTCATCCGTGCGAACAGGTCTCCATCTGCCGTTACCCACATTGTTCCTAATCTGGGTGATTCGGTTGGCTACAAATGTCTTCCAGGCATAGGATGGTTTTTGTAGCCAGGAGAGCTTGATTGATGAATCGGACCATAAGAACACTGTGTGTGGAAAGGGTTTGACACGAGACAAAACGTGTGCCATAAGTTTAGAGAGTAAAACTGCGGCACACAACTCAAGTCTCGGGACACTAATAGTCTGAAGTGGGGCGACCTTAGTTTTTGCGACCAATAGATTTATTAAAATCTTATTAGAGGAGTCTACGCTTCTTATGTAGAGGACCGCGCAGTATGCCTTTTCCGAGGCGTCGCAAAATCCATGAAGTTGGGTGGTATGTTTTGGAGAGAAGTTTACCCATCGCGGGATGCGAATATCTTCAATGGATTTCATGTGAGTGAGAAACCCGGTCCATTTAAAAAGTGAGAGGGGTTTCACGCACTCATCCCAGTCAGTGCCTTCTAGCCATAACTGTTGGATGAGGGTTTTTGCCAGAATAACAACTGGTGCCAACCAGCCGGCAGGATCGTATAGTGATGCTACTGCTGACAGAATTGGGCGTTTGGTTGCAGACGAGCTAGATATTGGCGCTTTGACACGATAAGAGAACGAGTCCGACACTGCGTTCCACTGGATGCCGAGAGTTTTGGTTGAACTCTTGTCTTCAATTTGAAGGAACTCGGCATCGAGTAAAACATCTTTGGGGAGATGTTTTAAGAGCGAATGATGATTAGCTGAACTTCTTCGAGTTCCCAGAAGCGTTTGAGTTGCTCGCTGGTACTCTCATTTGGGTCGTTTTCCACCACTGTCGTGTTAAACGATACACACTGGGGAGGGGTTGGGCCGCTCAAAATCCACCCGAACACGGTGTCTTGAGCTAGGAGAGACCCAAAAACATTGGCTTTGACTCCGTCCAGGATGATATGTGGGATTTTATCACTTCCTAGGACCATGTCAATTTGTGCCGAAATGTGGAAGTTAGGATCTGCGAGAGTGAGATTCCTAATTTCTGCAAAATTGGGTTTCGCAATCGGGAAAGTCGGCAGCCAATTAGTCAGTTTGGGTAAGACTATTGCTGTGACTTTGAGTTTGAAGCGCCTATTCTTCGAGTGCAGGTTTACGTGGCAAGTCTTGTAAGAGTTTTGGACTATACTGCCACCCATACCTGAAATGCTAGTGAGAGCCTTCTCATATGGGAGTTTGAGACGGTTGAGAACTTTCTCAGCGATGAAAGTTCTCTGAGACCCTTGGTCCACTAGTGCTCTTAACGTGAAAAATTCTCCACTATGCTCTATAGACACTAAGGCAGTGGGTAGAATAACCTTCTGGTTATTGGAGGTGTGGTATGACTGACTGGTGTCAGTTCGAGATGAAGAAGGGTATTCCTCGGAAGGGGTCGCATTAGTCGTGTGAGATTGGACTATATGCGAATTCTTTGAGCTTATAACCTTGCCTTGTAATGCACTCATTTCGGGATCATGAAGCATTGTGTGGTGTGGCTTTTTACACAGAGCACAAGAGAAGGTACTCCGGCAATCTTTGCGTTGGTGAGAATAAGCTAGGCAATTAAAACATAGGCTTTCCTTAGCTACGAAATCTTTTCTATTTTTAATTGTCATTGCTTTAAATTTTGGGCACAATTTGAGTGTATGTGCCCCTTTGCATAATCTGCAACGTGGAGCACTAGCCTCTGTTGAGAATGCGTGTGTTCTCACGTGGGGTGTTTTTTGTGGAAACACAATTTTTTGGGGTGGTGTCTGGAATTGGGGTTTCGCTTTCAGTCTCATAGAGTTGACCTTCTCAACGACTTCAAATCTGGTTGTGAGAAACTCGTCTAATTGGGTCCATGTGGGTAATTCCGACTGACCAGCGATGGATTGTTCCCATAGCGTGAGCGTTTCTTCGGGCATTTTTGTTGAGCACAAATATACGAGTATTGGATCCCAACTGCTTGTATCAACGTCATGAGAATTGAGCGTTGCTAAGGAATCTGCGAAAGTGGCCTTTAACTGGGCGTCAATAAGAATTCTCTTATTCTCAACTCGGGAGTGCATCCCAAGCGATAGAAAATTTCGTATCACACAGAGAATATCTTTTCACTATATCAGAAGCTTTGCCTCGAGTTTTGATTCTTAAGTGATATAGCTTTTGAGCGGGTGTTAAATGGGGGTGATTGCCGTATATGGCTGTGAATAAATCACGAAAGGCGGGCCATGTTTCATACGTGCCGTGGAAGGGCTCGCAGTCACAAGCACCAACCTTAATCCCAGTCGAGAAGGCAATCTCACGTTGAACCTGCGAACTATTCGCTTCGCTTTGCCTATCTCGCTGGTCGCCCTTGAGAAATTCTACACAGCGTGCTTTTAAAGTAAAGAACAGTGGCTTTGCCTCTCGATACTGTGAGCGAATTTGGGATTTCATTGCTGGAGTGAGCTCGTCATCACTTGAGAGTACAAGGCTTTCGTACTCACTCTCTATTCTTTCCCACAATTCAACGAGATCCGTCATCTCTACTTCGACAGACTTGGAACAGAAAGTTAATTTTAGGAAGGCTCATGATTTTTATAAATTATTAACAATGAGCACCAGAAATAAAAAAGAGACAAGATATATTGAGATATAATATTTTCAACGGTAGAATTTATTGAGAAATCTAAACGAAATCTAAATTGAGAGAATTCGAGAAAATTTATTTCAACCGAGAAAAGAGAAAATTCTATACAAAAGAAAAAACAAACAGAGAACAAAAAAAAAAAAATTTTTCCTCAACGTACAGGGTGTATGTTAATGTACCAAGCTATAGATATTTAGAGACAAAGAACTATAAGAATAGCAAACCAATAAAAAAAAATATTTTTTTGTTTTTTTTAAATCACAGGGTACAACGAGTGTACAACGCTATAGTTATTTGAGCAAAAATCACGATAGCGTACGAGAGTCCTTAAGAATTAAATTCTATAAGAATAGAGAAAAATTAGAGATAAAATTTTTTTTTTAATTTTATAGGGTATATTGCGCGAGTGTACAACCGAGAGATCTTATAGTAATTAAATTCTATAAGAATAGAGAAAATTAAAAGAAAATATAATTTTTTTTTTTTTTTTAATTTTATAGGGTATAAAGAGTGTCCTACGCTATAGTTATTTAGAGAAAAAATTACTATAGCGTACGAGCAATATTATAGACAAAGGAGACAAAAATGTCTATAAAGTAGGGAAAATTAAAAAAAAAATTTTTTTTTTTTAATTAATTTTACAGGGTATTTACAAGTGTACTACGCTATAGTTATTAGAGGAAAAATACTATAGCGTAAGAGCGAGATATTTTAGAAAAAATAAATTCTATAAACGTAGCGAAAATTAAAAAAAATTTTTTTTTTTTTTTTAATTAATTTTATAGGGTATCCACGAGTGTAAGACCACAGTTTCTTCGAGACAAAATAACTGTAGCCCACTGGACAATATTGGGAATTAATCTATTATTCGGCTACAGCGAGTTGTGTTAGCTAAATTTTTTGGAGGAGAAAAGGCTAGCTGTGGCCTAGTAGGGAACGAATATGTAAAATATAATATATTAATATATCACGCTGCAATTATTTGGTTTTTAAAATAGTTCGATGACAAACGCTAAAGCAATGCCCTCGTTTCGCTGCTGCATACGTAAGTGCGTACACGTAGCAAACAGGAACGACATGGTTGGCCGCAATTGTTCTTAAAAGAGAGCAGCCAAGCGCTGGGATAGTTAAGAGGGTAGGGCTGCTACGAGGACGCTGGAATTCTGCGCGGGCGGCAAATTTTTTTATGCTACGGTTAGCTCTGTGGAAGTATCTGTAATTTACCGTATTCGTATATGCCTCCTTTTTTTATAGCGCGCAATGAGAAGCGTTATTTGGGTGTATGTACATATGCACGTATGTACATATGTATAGGGCCGTTAAAACAAACAAAGGTTACTGACCTTATGCACGGATACTTATTTGTATACCGTTTTCCTTGTAACCTTTTGTTGCTATCGAGCGCTATTTCTGCCGTTGCCGTTATTGCTGCGGCTGCTAAGCGTGAAGTTGTTGCTGGGCTGCTAAGCGCTGGAACTGCCGTTGCGGTTGTTGTTGCGGCTGCTGAGCGTGAAGTTGTTTTTGTGCTGCTATACGCTGGAACTGCCGCTGCACTTTTCGCACTTAAAATACACACTTTTCGCACCCAATCTTTTTGGGGGTGGTTTTTTTCTCTGCGTGCTGCTCTCTTTTTTTATAAAGGCTTTGTATTCTACTTTTTTTCCTTTCTCTAAGTGAGCAGTATATGTATATATATATATATATATATATATATATATATATATATATATATGTATATATTTTGTCACTCGCAGCTTTGCTTTTTTTTTTGTTTTGCATATTTTTTTCACCTGTATATATGTATATATACGTTTATATATTTTGACACCTGCACTTTTATTTTTTCTTTTTGTTTTGCTTTTTTTTTCCTTTGTAATTATGCGCTTAGCTTCACTTTATTTTTGTTTGATTTTTTTAAAACTTTCCCACTTATATATATATATGAATATATATATGTATATATATGTATATATTTCACTTGTTGTGAAATTCACTCACTTTTCACTCTTCCTCTGATTTTTCATATTAATTTTTTTTAAAAAACGCGCGGGAATTTAATAATTTGATTTTTAAATGGATTGTATTTTTTTATCCGGCTCGAAGGACCAATGTCTAATCGCGTACGACTTTAGGGTTCGCGTTTTGTGTGGTAAAAATTAAAACGAAGAATTTTAACTTTCTTTGGCAGAAATCACTTAGGTTTTATTTTTTTTGCAATACGTACGATTCGTCTATCGACAAAGGTTTTTACAAAAGAGAGTGCGGCCCTAACAAATCGGCCGTTTTTATATTAAAGAGAGAGTGCATTGGAAAGGACTTTAATCGTAAAATATTGGTTTTCCTTCCAATGCATCTCATGTTGCGCGCAGGCAACCACTTAAGATAAAAACGTCTTATGTCGAAACGCGTCACGACGCATCACACACTTAGACGCATCTCACGCGTCGACAGCTACAATTTTGTTTTTATTCGGTCCCAAATTTTACAACGCTACTAATATCAACTTTTTTTGTTTTTGTGTTTTCCACACACTTTTTTATTAAACAGGTCACAGCAGAACTAAATTAAAATGTTCTTTTGATAAAATAAGACGCAAAGATATACTAAATATAGTAGATTATACACAGAAGAACGACCTTCACCCATCTGCTTAATGGATGAAAAGTATTTTATATCAAAATTAATATATTAAAAAATATATCTCGAGTGGGTTGTCTAAAAAATTCCTGTTCAGACTATGATAAATTAAATGTTGAAAAAATGACTTTTTAGTGATTGTTTCACAAATGTTTTTAAAAAATGTGTTGCGGAAATAAAGTGGCATAAACAATTTTTTAAATTGCATATGCAATTTATTGAACATTGCATAACATTGCGAAAAAACACGATTTCATTTGATACGATACATATAGACCATTTTGGACCCCTTCCGTCAATAGCATCGAAGATAAACACATTCGGGTAATATTAGACACATTTACGAAGTTAGTTAAATTATTTTCCGTTAACTCATTTAGGAAAAAAGAAGTCAATTCATGTTTAAGTAGTTATTTTCAATACTATAGTCGACCAAGAAGAATTATAAATGACATGTTTCGCTTCCTTAGAATTCAGTTCAATTTTGTTAGAAAATTACATTGAACATGTCAAAGAGTACTTAAGATAATGTAAACGAAAATCTCCGAGCCAGTCCAACATTCTGATTGGTGTAAATTGTTAACCAAAGTTGAATATTTGTTATTGTAATACCCGCTCATATATGGCTGGTAAATCGAATGCCAGCCAATTTGCTTCCACACATTTGCAACAACAATTTTCAAAAACAAAAACAATGGAAAAACGTTGACTTTCGGTTGCACCGATTTTCATATACCATTTACATGCATCATTTATTGCAGTCACACACACACGTTACAAACTTTCAGACAAACTCAATATACCATATAAAGCAACAACAAAGTAAGTGAGTCGCTAGACAACAGTCAAATGCTCGTGTAGATGCGTCGAACACTGTATGAAATTTTAGTATTCTTGTAAATGGAATAATTAATTTACAATTTAAATTTTAAGATTGGATACACTTTACAATAACAAAAACAAATAAAAAATATAAAAACTTTAAAAAAGGAAAAAAAACGTATAGAAAATAATAAAAATTTTGTTTTTTAAACCAAGAAAAAATGCTAAGCGTATTTAAGTGGCTTTGCGGTTTGCTTCAACAATAGACAGCCAATAAAAAAATGCAACAGGACATCAACAAGCAATTGTTGTTGCAAGCACTTTTGAAATGAACCAATGAAGTAATGTTACCCGCTCATAAGGTACTTGTGGTCATCACTGAAGTACAGTATTGTGATTCGGTGTTTATCAAAGAAAAAAGTCGACTATTTAATAGAAATATATGTAGATAGTTAACGAAAAATGTATTAAAAAAAATTTCGAAAATTCAGAAGAAAGGCGCAGAAAGTCGCAAAGTTTTCTGTAGGTGACTATGTGGTCGTGCGGACTGTCGATACAACTATTGGTACTAATAAGAAATTCATTCCGAATTTTAAGGAACCGTATATAATGAAGAAACTGCTATCAACTGATAAATACGCTGTGACCGATAGTGAAAACTATCAAGTAAATCAAATTCCGTATGATGAAGTGATTGAAGCTTGTAGAATACGAACATGAACAGATTGGCGTAATTTTTTTTATTTTTTTTTTTTATATTTCTTCATTAATTAATTAATAGTACATTTAACCTAGTTAAACATAAAAAATGAAAATTCATACACTGCACCTAACTTAAAAGTTAACTAACAATTTGTTTATGACTGAATTTAAAAGAGATGATGAATCCTAGTCAATTTTACAGTGACTTAGGATTCGTTGTTTATGGTTTCGTTCTTTTTAAACGTCTTCGTAGACCTGCACTTTGCATTAGCAACGATGCTTCTTCGTTGGCATGATTGTCAATTCGCGATTTGTGTGCCTTTGCACATTTTTTTATTTTGACGACGACCATATCTACATCAAGGTCACGATGAAGATCGCTTTTGCGTATGTACCACGGAGCATTAACTATGTTTCGAAGTACAATGTTTTGGAATTGTTGAATGACATTTATGTTATTGTTTGCAGTACAACCCCAAAGTTGGGATCCATAAGCCCAAATTGGTTGAAACATTTGTTTGTATAGGATGAGCTTGTTACAATCTGATGATCTAACATGCTCATTCCAACTAAGTTTGGTATCAAGAGTCATGCCAAGATATTTTGCTGTATTCGAATGTGGTATTTGAATTCCATCTATATACAACGGGAGGTATCGAATTTGTTTGTTCGTAAAGTCAATATGTGTTGACTTTAAATTATTAAGCTTAATCCTCCATACTGATGTCCAAATGGAAATATGGTTCATTGCGTTTTGTAGTTTTTTCGTTGATTCCGTTTCATCTTTTCCGATTGCAAGTATTGCGGTGTCATCAGCAAATGTAGCAATAATGGTTTCATCCGTGTGAGGTATATCGTGGGTATATAATAAATATAGCAGCGGACCAAGTATGCTACCTTGAGGAACACCTGTTTTTATGGCACGAAGTTCTGAATATTCAACACAATTTTGTATTCTGAAATAGCGATCAGAGAGATATTCACTTGGGAAAATTGTTTTTATTTTGTGAATCAAACCTTCATGCCACACTTTATCGAAGGCTTGAGATACATCAAGGAACACCGCTGAGCTTACTTTCTTGGATTCCAACGATTCCTCAATTATATGAGTTATGCGATGAACTTGGTCAATTGTAGAGTGGAAAGCCCTAAAGCCAAATTGATGGGTTGGAATTATATTTTTTTCTCGAATAATTGGCATAATGTTTTTCTGCAACACTTTTTCAAAAACCTTTGAAATTGTGGGTAGTAGTGATATTGGCCTATTTGAGTTCGCCTCATTTGGATTTATTCCCGGTTTTACTATCATTATTACCTCTGAAACTTTCCAGATTTGTGGTACATAGCCTAGACTCATAGCAGCGTTAATAATGCAAGTCAACTGAATAATGCCTTTTAGTGATAGTTCTTTTAAAAGCTCTGTAGTTATAAGGTCAAAACCTGGAGCTTTTTTGGTTTTTAGTTCACTGTTGATTATTTGCACTACTTCTAATTCAGTAGTTTTTGGTGTATTTCCGCATGGTTGGCAGTTCGATGCATTGCTTATTGATGAGCCAGTGTTTGTATCGATGTCTTCTTGAGAAAATACTTTCGATAAGTAATCAGAAAATACTTCACATTTTTGGCTATCGTTTTTAGCCCAGTTTCCAATTGAGTCAGGGATAGTTGCGTTATATGTTATAGGCTTGTTAATGCTCCGTGCACATTCCCATAGGGAGTAGTCCGTACTTTTGTCATAAGTGAGATTACTTAGGTAGGAGTTGAACGCTGTATTTTGAAAAGCTTTAATGGTTTGGCTTAACACACTAGAAATTTCATTAAGCTTTGATTTATCTCCTGGATACCTTGTCATTTGCCACCTTTTCCGAAGTTTTCTTTTAACCCGAATAATACTTAAAATTTCTTCAGGGTAACTATTTCTTTTTATTTTTATATTGGTAATTGGAGTGCAATCCCATGCTGCGTGTTGCAATATTTCAGTGAATTTCCATGCTTCATTCTCAATTTGAGTTGCATTGTGCATTACAGAGAATGTATCAACTTTTTCATCCACCATTCTTCTAAATACTTGCCAGTCTGTCAATCTATTGTATAGGAATGGTGCAGGTTCTATATTAACTGGAGACTCACACAAAGTATATTTATCGGTGAATGATCCGAATTTAGTTCTACTCCATCCTCGATAATAACATTCTGACATGAGATTTTTCTAAATATAAAAAAATCAATCAGGTCAGGAACTTTTTGGTTGTCAGTTGGCCAGTATGACGGATTTCCCGTGGAAATATGACTACAAGCTGTTTGAGTTATAGCTTTTAGTAGTTCTCGCCCTTTCGTAGTGAGAGAAATTTTTGTTGGTGTTTGTATTGTGATGGTTGTGGCTTCAAATTTTTTAGTCGACAGTTGGTTTTCTTCATGGTGTCGAATGCTATTTTTAACAATTACTGCCGAACCTCCGCGAGCTGTATTATTGGGATGGATGGTGTGGTAAATTTTATGGTTTTTGAATTTTTTATGAGATTGCTTCGTGAGGTGTGTCTCAGATATCAGGCAAATGTCTATATTTTTTATATCAAGTACTGCTTCCAATTCTCTACAATGTTTTGACAGCCCGTTAGCATTCCAAAGCATAATTTTGAGACTGTTTGCCATTATTTTAGCTTAGAAATGGTTTCCTCTAACTTAAGTAATCGTCTATCTAAGGCTGCATAATGCTTTTCTTGCGTATTTAGTTTCGCTAATATTTGTGCCAGAATGGACTGATCATTCTTTTGGGTGGTATTGTGACTTAACACATTGGCATACGTTTGGTTTTGTGTTGGCTTTAAGGACGGCAGTTTTACAACTGGTACATGAGTATGTTCATATGATTTTCCTGGTTTGGTATTGGCTTTTATTTGATTGAGTGTGTTACTAGCCGTTGGAACCATTCCAATCTTCTCATTCCTCAGTTTTTGAAGCTTTTTTGCTACAACACAACCTCTATAATTAGCAGGGTGCGCCTCACCACAGTTAACACACTTTGGCTTTTGGCTTTCCTTTTTTGTGCAATTTGCAGTAAGATGCTGCCCTGCACACTTCACACAGCGAGCTAGCTTACCACAGTAATTTTTTGTATGACCAAATGATTGACAGGTCTTACATTGCGGGATAATTTTTGAAAGTCTCAGAGGCTCAATTGATATAACTGAGTTCATAATAGTTTTAATTTTGTAAATTTCATTTATATTATCTGATGATTCGAAAGTTAATACAAACATATCGAGTGCATCTTTGGTTTGCCATTTTTGCTTGTTGACTGCCTATACTGCTTTGAAACCTTGTGATTTCAGATCATCGACTATTGGTGCTGGTTCACACGAGTGATGTAGATTTTTTGCAATCACCCTTATTGGACGCTCGTGTTTATTTTCAAAACTATACCACGAAATGTTTGAATTGGAAAGCGTTTTTGTTACTTTTCTGTAGTATTCTGCATCAAATAAATTCGCCTTGAAGACACCATTATTTAGAAGTTTTGTGGTGAATTTCTTTTTTGAATGATTTTTAATAATATTTTGCAGGTCTTTATATGGCATTGTATTACCAGAAATTATTATAGGTGGTGGTCGCTTTTGCTGGTTTGGCTCGGTTTTTGTTTGAGCTTCGCGGTCGATAGGAGCCGGTTTGTTTGGTGGTACATAATCGGGAGAAAAATTGGCTTTTCGCTTTATTCGTTGTTGCTTGGGCGAGTTCTTCCTCATCGGTTTCATAATGTACCTCTTTAGTGGGCTGCTGGTTGGTTGCACTCTTTGTAGAAACTGGTGATTGCGTTGAGCATTTTAGCTTGTTGTTTTCTTCTTACAGTTGAAGAACAAGAGCTTCTATTTTGTAAATTTTTTCGATTAGGTTTTTATTTTCCAATTGCAATTGTTGCAGTTGGCTGGCTGCCGTTGTTCCAATAGGCTTGGGAATTACATCACCTCCCTCTGGAGGGGGTGGCATGGTTATGTAGGACTATACTATTGTAACGTGCAAACTCTTTTGGGTTCGTTTTATGAATGTGCTTTATTTTTCAATTCTTTCTTAAACTATGTACATATATTTCTTATTATAAAATTGCTTATGCTGCTATTGTTTAGCAGCTACAAAAGAGAGAGGGGGTGATCGGATGTACTCATACATTTGGGCGCTCACTTAGCGAGCGGCTAAATTGCAGGCTCAGCGTATTACCGTCGGTCAACGGTCTACGCTAGCCTGGCCTTCTCAAGTGGCTTTATATTACTTGCACGCGCATTGCCGTATGTATGTATGTACATGAGAATGTGCATACGTATGTATGTATGTACATGAGAATGTGCATACGTACATACAGTCGTGTCAGCATATTTAATTATTATTTATGCTTGCACAAGTGTACAAATGTATGAATACACTACACCTCCCTTTTTAGAAAATAACGTAATATTTTAATATGTAGTTATTTATATTGTAAATGATTATGACAAATTTAAAAGCTAAAAGTATAAAAAGTGAAAAATATTTTTTTTTTAAATTTAATTTAACATAATTTTGTTTTGTTTTTTCTTTCTCTTTTTTTTATATATATAATTTAATTTAAAATTTTTTGTATTGTATTGTATTCAGTTTGATACTTATAAAAATTTATTTTTTTTTTTAAATATTTTAAAAAAATTTTTTTTTAATAAATTTTTTTAAATATGTAATTAATGATAATGTTTTTAATTAATAAGTAATGAAAAATATGTAATAAATGTATTAATTATAAGAAATGTTTAGTTGAATATTTTTATCTGTTTATTATTTTTATTATTGATGGTTGATCAGGCCACCTATATTTTTTTATATTTATTTATTATTATTAGTTGCAAAAAAGTTTTAACCTATCCTTATGAACTTTCTGTTCTTTATTTTTCTTATTTCTAAGAACTACGTTGTTATTTTTTTCTATTCTAATGACCAAAAATGGTCCTATATATACTGGTTCTAATTTATGACCCGTTTCGTTTTTTAACAAAACTTGGTCTCCTATTTCTATTTTAACATCTAAAGCTTTATTATCATAAATTTTGCTTTCTGCTTATTTTTATATTTTTCTAACATTATACGCGCTCTTTAATACGCATTTTCTAATCTAAATTTTACTTCTTTAGCATAGTCATCTATATTATATAATGGATCTATTGTATCCACGCTATTAAATTGTTTTGATAAATTATTATGTTTACCAAATACAAGTTCATATGGACAGTAGTTATGCGCTACAGATGGTGTTGTATTGAAACAATACACGAAATACTGTAACCATATGTCCCAATCGGTTTTATCTACCGATATATATGAACGTATATACTCGTTGAATGTTCTATGACTTCTTTCAACGGTACCTAGAGTCTGGTGGTGGTGTGCTGTAGACGTTATATTGTCTATTTTTAAATATTTGCACAGATCGTTTATAATCGAATTCTTATACTCTGTTCCCATGTCCGTAATGAACGTCTTCATTGGACCGTACTTCAGAATAAAGTTTTCAAATATTGCTTTTGCTACGGTATTTGCACTTTTATTTTCAATTGGGATAGCAACCAAATATTTGGTTAAATCACATATTAATGTGACTATATACTCGTTCCCATTCTCAGATGTAGGTAGCGGACCAATAGTATCCACTATCACTCTGTCAAATGCACTTATTGGTGTCTCTGTTAATATAAGTGGAGTTTTAGTATGCGTTGTTATTTTCGCTTTTTGGCATTTTTGACATTTTCGTATATACTCAGTTATATCTTTAGACATACCTTTCCAGAAATAATGTCTTTTGACCTTGGCCAAGGTTTTTGTAATACCAGTATGACCTCCTTGAATAGGTTCATCATGAAATGTAGACAGTATTGCTTCTTTTTCTTTTTCAGTTTTAATCAGGGTCACCGGGTTGAGTAGCGCTACTCTTAATGATTTTAATGTTTTATTGCCCATTTCCTTAAAATTATCAATTGAAACATATTCAAAGATATTATCCCACGATGCCAGTTTGAGTTGGCTGATTTCATTGATACCGGCTTGCATTTCAAGCCTTTGGAAGAACTGACCTAAGTCAAGAATTCCATTAGTATATAAATCGCTAACATCATATCTTGCAGTAATTTTTTTTCCATGTTTAAAGAAACATAGCATATTTTTTACATGCAAGGTCACTACTTTACGTATATCGTCATTTTTGATGACTTCATATACGTTGGGCTCTGCAGCTTTTTCAAGACTTTGCCTTGGCATAAGATCTTGTTCATTTCCTGCGCAGGATTTATTTTGTCTACTTTGTTGTCTTGTAGTGACTTTCAAGACATTTGTTTTTGTATTTTTTAAATCTTCGATGGTTATTCTAGATAACGCATCTGCAACGAAATTATCTCTACCCTTTAGATATTCTTGGTTTGGAATTAGTACATTATTTTTAATTGAAGATACTTTAATTTGGCGAACGACTTCAGAACGGGCTGGTAATATTGTGGCATTATTGTCACAAGTGTGAATTATTGGAAGTTTTATTGGATATTTTAAATTATCCGGACGAAGTATTAGAGAATCACTTGTTTGTGTGAAATCTAATTGACAGTTAAATTTTTTAATGAAGTCGATGCCTATTATGCCATCACTAGGTATTGGGAAATTTTTTTCGACTAAATGGAAGTCATGTGGAATAATATATTTACCTTTAGTGAGCTCTACAAATGCTAAACCTTTTGAAAAAACTGAACTTTCGCCAATTCCTGATATTTGTATGGTTATGTTATCATTAACATTGTCGAATGTATCGACATTTTCTTTCAGTATTGATATATGTGCACCAGTATCTAATAATAAGGTAAATGATTTACCTGTTTTTTCATTATTAATTTTTATAAATATGTTAAGGTTAGGATTAATTGTGTGTACAGTTTTTATTGGTTTGGAATATCTAAAGGGATTGCTGGTTTTCCGAATTACTTTGAGTAACTCGTACATTGTTATGTCTATTGCCATAATTTTGGTTGTTACCTTGGTTGTTACTATTCCTTCCTCGGTTGTAACCACGGGAATTTCCTCTGAAATTTCCTCTATATTGGCCACGTCCCCGGCTGTTAACTTGAGAGCCATTGCCTTGATAATTACCTCTTCCTCGGTAATTACCCCTTTGATTACTTCTATAGCCTCTGGTTTGATAGAACATTATGTTACCAATGTTACTATTAATTTCCGTACTGCAATGGATGTATTTCCCAATTGCTTGATCTAGTGTACTGAAATTTCCAGCTTCAAGTATTGTGCGAATTTTGTCATTCTCACAATTTTTGACTATAGCCGTAAGCGATTCTTTTGTCGCAAATTTATCGGCAATATCAGCATCTAAACCATCATCAATGTAAGCTGCTTCTAGCGACTTACGAAGGTTATCTATCTCAGCCGTATACTGTGATGCCTCGCTGCTGAGTATTCATTAGCTTGGCCTTTATGACATCTGAGGATTCACCCTTAACTGTAGCTTGCAGTTTATCAATGATTCCTTGAATGGACGTTTCATTTTGAATTCTATATAATGGTAGCTCCAATTATCTTAGACTTTATCACTTCAACCGCCAAATTCTCTTGATCACCTTTAGTGAGATTAGTTAATCTCAATGACGTCAGGAATCGTTGCAAGTTGTGTTTTTTTCCATCAAACTCTGGTATCGTTGCAGATTCCTCTTTGATGTACTGTTTATCTAGAGCTACTTGATTTGCCATTTTTTCTGTTGGCTTTTTGATTCCTTGTTTGGCTACTTGTGCAAGTATTTTGGAAACCTGTGTCCACTGTAGCGAAGAAAATCTGTTTTTGTTTTTCTCTATTAAATCACGGATGTTGTTGTATATTGTAACAAGTATATCAACGTGTTTAATTTTAGTGTCTACTGAAATTGGAATGCTTTTATTTAAGCATTTATACGATTTATTAAAGTCCAGTCGTGAATTTTTTATTAATTCAATAATTTCTACCCATTCCATGTGGGTGATTGTTAAACTTTGTGCAAGCGCACTTTTATTATCGTTGCCTGACCCAAAATGGGATGTTCTTCAGTAATTGTTTTTACAGTGACATATGGCAATGTACTCATAACAATTCCTTTGACAATTTTTGAACAATGTCTTAAAGGACTTGTACTATTGTTATAAGTTTCGATATATTCGTATTCGAATTCAGATATTGTAATGAATTCGGAATGCAAATGCAAAATTTTTAATGCACGCATAAGGAAATCAGGGTCATTAACATAAGTTTGTCTGATTTCTAAGTCATAATTATGTTTATTCATATTTTGTTTTTCTTTTTATTTCTATTGTTTGACAGTGCAAGTCATTGCACAAGTCGTACTAAATAATGGTCCCTTACAATCTGTAGGGCACTTTTGTGTATGTTTGGGCAAAGGCTTTTTCTGTGGTTGTGCAACCGAATATGATTTTGCCATATTTTTTATTGCTTGAGGAGCTGGTATACTTTTATTTTTTTTAAGCCTGTTTTGTTCTGCCTCAAGAAAGTCTAATTCAAGTCGGGGGCTTGCTTTTATTAAACAATAAATCGCAAATTTCAGCTTTGCGTTTTTTAATACGGAGCTGTATGCCACCACGATTTCTTGGTTTTTTTTTTTACTTCCGTGTTAGTAACGGTTGTATTATTTGTTTTATTTGTTTGCTTCCTTTGTCTATACTCATCAAGTGTGATACGTGTAGACATTTTCGAAGCATATAAAAAGTTAAAACTATTTTGAAAGTAATAAATTTTTGATTTCTTTACTTTCACTACTTTTTCCTATTTCTACCTCGGGCTATTATTTATTTGCCTCCATTGGGATATTTTAAGTATTTTAATATTATTTTTTTTTTTATTTATTATAAACCGTTTTTTAATACATTTCAATTGCTTGGACTCTTGTCCGTCTGTACTCTGTGTACTTAACTGAATACAATAAAATTGATTATATTTTATCTAGATCGTTTGCTCTGCTTGCATATTGCTTTTTTAATGATCTCTTATGAGTCAAATAAAGTTTTAAAGCAAGATTTGCTGCAGTCAAACAAACTAGCACGATTAAAATATAATATATGGATTCTAAATGTTGAGTGTGGTCAACAATTTCCACATTATTAACAACATTGGCAGTATTACCGCTTGATTTGGAGGGTTTTGCTCCCATTGTATAAACAAAATTTTAATTATTTCACTTATGTGAATTTAAAATTTTTTTTTTATATTAGTTATAATATTTGTGTTTTATTTTTTTATACTTATTTTTGATTTTCTTTTTCTTTACTTAGCCTTATTAGAAACATTATCATTATAGTTGTAGAGTTGTTCACTTTAATAGTTGTTGTTACATAATTATTTATATATAGGTAATATAGTTATTAGTACATAGATATATTTATATAGTTCTTTAGATGTGTTTCTCTGTGCCATTGAATTAATCAATCGTTTATACTTGTTTTTCTTTTATAAACTATTTAAAAACTATAAACTAATATAACCAATATTTTCCATTTCATATTATTAATTCTTTTGCCTTCTAATAATATTTTTGATTATTTCTTTTTACGTAGCTTAATTAGAATCTTTTTCTTTGTCTCTTTTTACTTATTTTGATTCTAAATTTTTTTTTGTTTTAATTTTAACATTTTTTTTTCTACCTAATGTTGCGTATGACTTGTTGGGTCATACTCTACCTTGATGCACACAGCATAGTAGGCATCATTACAATTATTATAATTTCTTAATTTAATTTTATTTTATTGTTGGGCACTCTTAGTAGTGCTGTCGGTCACTTGCAAATTTTGCACATCTTGTGGTAGGCACTCTTTGTAGTGCTGTCGGTCATGCATACTTGGTGTACTTCATTGGCACAGCTTGTCGCGCTGGCGGTGCCGGTGCTGGTCTTCGCACAGGCTTTTTGTCACTTGTCATACATACTGATTGATGATTCGTACTTTATGACGAAATAGATATGTTTTGAATACCGAATCCAAAATTATCAGTGGCAGAGGAGTTGTCCGTCGCATAGAAGTTGTCCACCGATGCAACACTCATTGGATTCATCGGAGCGTTGTTGTTGATTTGTGTTCCGAGAGGGAACTTTTTTTTTGTTTTTTTATGGCATTAATTTTGCACACATATTTCTTTTCCTTTTGTTTTAAATTTATTTATTTTTATACGCACAAATTCATACATCAGTTTATACTTTGTTGCGCATTGTTGGAATTTCAATATGCTGCTTTAAACTCGAAGTTTTTAGGCCCTGTACCGAAGGTACAAGAGCCTATTGGTTTTGTGCAAATGTATGTAACAGGTAGAAATAATAATCGGAGACCCCCCAAAGTTACCCCCATTATGGTCAGGAGCGATAGAGGAGTCGATATAGACATGTCCGTCTGTCCGTCTGTCCGTCTGGCCGTCCGTATGAACGAAAGGATCTCGGAAACGGTAATAGATAGAGACTTCGTGTTTTTTGCATTCGACTAGGACTGCTCCGGAATTTTACAAGTTTATTTTAAAATCTTGCCCCTCCCCCCCTTCCCCATAAAATCACCCCCAAGGGTAAAAATTTCTTCGGCACAAAAAAAAGTAAGTATGCCAGTATAGAGATATCGTCCTTCTTAGCAAAAATCCGAAAAGTTCATCAAAATCGGATAATAAATGACGATTTTATAAGCAATTGAATTTGAGCGACCCCCCTTTTCGTTTCATACATAAAAAATGGTTTAAAAGGCACTTAGTCGTGCAGTGAGAAGTGGTCATGTGTTTGGTCATAAGCTTGGGGAACATTTAATGTGTTTGTTAGGCGACCTGCACTGGTACAGGGCCTCTTACAGTCGGTTACGCCCGACTGTGATTTTCTTACTTGTTTTTTAATTAATATTTTAATTTAGTTTAATTAAACGTTTCTTCACTCTCGCTCTTTAGCTAAATGCACTAACAGCAACATTTTCCATGTTATTTTAATTGTTTTTAGCACAATTCTTTACTTTTTCTTTTGCAGAAAATTTTTTTTGATTTGTTGCACTTCCTTTATTCATTTTTATTTTTGTTGCTGAATTTTTTACTCCAATTTTTATCGGAAGGTCCGCGGACGAAGTCGCGGGTTAAAGCTAGTATTTTAAATATTTTTGTACTCGTGCACTTGTCACGGTCGCCATGTAACGTGCAAACTCTTTTGGGTTCGTTTTATGAATGTGCTTTATTTTTAGGCCCTGTACCGAAGGTACAAGAGCCTATTGGTTTTGTGCAAATGTATGTAACAGGTAGAAATAATAATCGGAGACCCCCCAAAGTTACCCCCATTATGGTCAGGAGCGATAGAGGAGTCGATATAGACATGTCCGTCTGTCCGTCTGTCCGTCCGTATGAACGAAAGGATCTCGGAAACGGTAATAGATAGAGACTTCGTGTTTTTTGCATTCGACTAGGACTGCTCCGGAATTTTACAAGTTTATTTTAAAATTTTGCCCCTCCCTCCCTTCCCCATAAAATCACCACCAAGGCTAAAAATTTCTTCGGCACAAAAAAAAGTAAGTATGCCAGTATAAAGATATCGTCCTTCTTAGCCAAAATCCGAAAAGTTCATCAAAATCGGATAATAAATGACGATTTTATAAGCAATTGAATTTGAGCGACCCCCCTTTTCGTTTCTTACATAAAAAAATGTTTTAAAAGGCACTTAGTCGTGCAGTGAGAAGTGGTCATGTGTTTGGTCATAAGCTAGGGGAACATTTAATGTGTTTGTTAGGCGACCTGCACTGGTACAGGGCCTCTTACAGTCGGTTACGCCCGACTGTGATTTTCTTACTTGTTTTTTTTTAAACTATGTACATATATTTCTTATTATAAAATTGCTTATGCTGCTATTGTTTAGCAGCTACAAAAGAGAGAGGGGGTGATCGGATGTACTCATACATTTGGGCGCTCACTTAGCGAGCGGCTAAATTGCAGGCTCAGCGTATTCCGTCGGTCAACGCCTAGACACTCGATAATAAGCTTTCGAGCTTTTAATATGCACTTTAAACGTTATTTTTGAATGTTATTCAAGAGCTAGGTAATAAAACGTCCGCACGCTGCAACACTTTAAGTCATAATGAATAGAAGGCGATTCCAAGGAATATATATACTAGCGGACCTGGCTTGCGTTGCTTAGCCCCTTCTCTTCCTCTTACTAGATTTCAATATTTATACACACATGGCAGTTTGATTTAGTTCCGGTGAAAATACATGTAACCAAATTGATTATGTTATTACTCACAAAAATCATGCATTGAGCGTGGATGTTCGTACGCAACTAGGTCCAAATATCGACTTGGATAACAATCTTGTCACATCTAAAGTACTTACGAGGTTCAACACGCACGCTGCACGTCTCAACACTTAACGAAAGTTGTATGTCGGCAAGTTGAAATCCCAAAAGATCGTCAAAGCCTTCTGAGTCACACGTAGAGAAGTGTCGCATTGCTACTACAGAAAAAACAGAGCAACCACTTTTGCAACCTAAGTGGTGATGAAAGACACAATGTCACCTTTGAAGAAACGGTGCTTAAACAGCTAGTGATGAATTTATTAAGCTAGTGATGAATTTATTAAGCTAGTGATGAATTTTTTAAGAAGCAACCGGAGGACGAATCAGTTATTAATAAGATGGAAAATTTGCAAAGATGCAGGACCTGATGAGCTGCTAGCTAAGTTATTTAAGACTGTAGTTGAAGTGTTTGATGTATGCACCAACTTTTATGCAAGTTATGATTATGATTTATGCATACCCAATGACTGGAATCTCAGTGTTCTTAGTTCTATCTTTAAGAAAGGAGACGCCGCTGTTTGCGTTAACTACCATCGAATAAGTCTCCTTTCAATCGATTATAAAACTCTTTCACGTTTACTTTGTAAAAGGCAGTATACGGCAGTATCAGTGTGGAAAATCAAAGATGTTGACCAGTAACCAAATTCAGAACCGACAAATGCTGGAGAAGGCCTATGAATTTAACAAATACACACACCAAAATTTGTTGGTTATATATCAGCTTTCGTCACTCCGGTATTAACGAAGATTTTCGACTCTTCATCTGCACTAGTTGTGGTGACGCTACCAAACATGGCAAGAGTGGTTTTATGCAGGTTGACACGCTATCGTGCTATTTTTATGTTTGCAGAAGAAATATATTTTACGCCAATAGATACAGAATATATCAGATTCGATCTTCCAGAACAAAGTTATTCTGCTGACGTGCGCCAATGACATTGCCAAAATTTGCATATAACAATGGCGAGGTATCAAAGCGTTCTCATAGATTGCAAAATTGTTAAGACTCATGGGCTTAGTGGTGAATGAGGACAAGGTAACGTACTTGGTATCTTCTCACATGTTATCATCGTTTCTTGAACGGTCATTGACGACAGAGAATTTTAACTTTAGTATTGTTGAAAGCTTTATCTATCTATGAACATTACTAAATTGCCAAAACAACATCTTCTGGAGATCGGGCGAAGAATCACGTTTCCTTGTAGATGCTTTGCTCGAATGAGTAAAATCAATATCTACAAGACGTTGATAAGATTCTTCCCAAGATTATTGAACCTATTAGATTTAATAATTTCTATCCAAAAAGAACCACGAGTTTTGTAAGAAATTTGATGCGGTTGACATAATTGGTAGACGACATAATAGAGGATGATCGAGCTCCCGTTGTAATGACCAGGTTTGCACAGATCTGTGGAAAGTAGGGATGTAAGGTTTTGGTTCTGACTTTGATATATGCAGTAAAATACCTTTTTTGATGAACTTTTAAAAATTAGGGGGGGAGGGGGGTGCATGGTTAGGACATACTAATTTAATTTTTGGGAAATGTTTCATTATTAAGGAGCTGATTGTTGAAGCGTAAAATGCCGTAATTTCGATGTAGGAAATCGCATCAAGGTCAGAAAGTCTGACATATACACACTTTACCGCTTATCTTGAGTGCAAATTTAGTGGCTTCCATTATAGCTAAAATTTCCTCCAAAAATACAGAAGAGAAATATGGTTAAATAGCAAGCTTAAGAATATCCGTTTCTGGGCTTGCTGCATTACCCAAGACGTTTTTATTCAATGAACAGTCAGTATAAAAATAAGAATAGTTGTCACATTTTTGAGCTGTTTCTAAGAACTGTTTTAAATATACATACTTCGTTGCTAGTAGTGGATTTGTTAAAAACATTGAAATGTTTATCAATTGTGTCAGACTGGAACCGCCAATGCGGAAAAGGGTTGCGACATGGTGTAATAGGTATACGGAGATTTTTAGTAGCATTTAAACACCTATGTAGAGCTGAAGCTTTGAATTTATTGCTATTTTTGAGTGTAATTTTGTGTATAATATCTTTGAGAGGTGTATTGTATGAATTGGATATTGTGTAAAAAAGTTTTGTAGTTGACAGTGAGAATCTAGTGTCAATAGGAAGTATGTTTGCTTCAAAATACAAATTATTGATTGGGGTTGTGAAAAAGCTCCCAATGCAATTCGAATTGCAATATTTACTAAAGGTTTGATTGGTTTCAGAGACGTTTTCGGTGCCATCCGAAAATTGGGAGTACGAAATCTATATTAGAAATCAGTATACTTTTAACTATTTGAATTAGAGTGTGAGGGTTGCAATCACATTTTCTACTAGGATAAGCATCTAATGACATTCAATGACTTAGATAAAGATTTTAGTATTAATGTGCCACTTGTATTTGGAGTTAATCGTTAGTCACAAAATTCTCATCACATTTACGTTTCCATTATAGAGTCAGATGAAACGGCGTTGGAACTGTTCGAGAGGAAGATTTTCCGCCAGATTTTTGGTCTCATTAGAGTTGGCGTCAAAATTGGGTCCCGTATGAACTGCGAGCTGGATAAGGTATTCAATGAGGTTGACATAGACCAGCGCAAAAAAGTGATTTAATTGATGGCTATTTAAAATTTTATAGGAATTAACAAACCACCATAGCCGCTTTGAAACTATCTTGTCAAGAATTTTGGAGAGACACGAATTAAGTGAAATTGGTCTGTATGATTCGGACATGGTATTATCGTTACAAGGTTTTAATATTGGTATTATTGTGCTAATCTTGTAAGTTTGAGGGATATAACTTTTAAGTATATCGTTTAAAAATGATACTATGCGTACTTGTACTTTTTTGCTGCGTATTTGATCATGGTATAGTTAATCTTGTCATATCAAGTTTGATCTTTAAGAGAGCTAAGAGAAATTTTAAATTTAAGAAGTGTAATGTCTTTTTCTTAATTCATTGCGTTTCTCTTAATACGAGCTTGACTAAAAAAAGTACTGTTGTTAATTGCTTGCTTAGTACTGAGAAATGTTGCAGAGAAAACAAAATCTCACTTCAGTGTTTGGCCAAGGTCTCAGCTATTTAAATGGGGTCTGTAAAATTTCTGTTCGAAATATCATCTTTAATGAAGTGAATCGACGTAGTTTTATGAAGTATAATGTTAGACTAAGTTTCCTAAGTTTAATTTGAAGGTGCTTATTTGCTGTGAGTTTCTGTATACTTTCTGCTTTACTTGATCTGAGTAATTTATGGAATTGGGTATTTAATTTAATTTTTAATTGGGTTTCTCGCCACGCCCCGTTTTTTTTTTATTTTTTTTATTCATTCCCACCAGGAAACGTGGAGTTGCTTTTTGTGAGGTTGAGATAGTGGAATCGAATGCTACGCACTTTGCAGTAGATTTTATTAATGCTGCATCTTGGCTTCTATTCTTTGAGTTTGGGATCCTTTCGGTAAATTCGCCTGTGAGAATCGTAAACTTCAGCTAATCAGATTTTTTTTTTTTGAATCTGGGAGTAAATTGAAATGTTTTATTACTGGTATTGTGATTGAACATACTGACTACAATTGAAAAATGGTCACTATCATGCAGTGAGCCACAAATCTTATAGTTGCAATACATCTGGAAATCAGATGAACAGAAGGATCGATGTGTGTAAGGGTGTGATAGGTGGAAAGTGTGTTGGTTGGCCGTTGTTTAGAATAATAAAGTTTTTGTCTTGTATAAAGTTCGCTAAAGTTGTTCCAACTGTTAAAGTCGCCTGCAATAATTTTAGTTACATTTGTGAAAGAGAATGCGGACTCAAGGTCCATTCGAGAGAAACGTTGGTTTGGTGGGATGTATGCTGAAACTATATTAAACTTTTTGACTGAATAAATTTCGAGTGCGATCGCATCGAAATTATTATTGAGAGAAATATGTTGGTGTTGAAAGGATATATGTATTAATAAAGCTATTCCTCCTTTTGAGCTGTTAGATGTTGTTGCGTGCATGATGTGTGAAATGGGTTTCTTGGAGACAAATTATTTTAGGGATATACTGTTTGATGAGAAGTAGCAGCTCATTGTAATGTTTTCTGTTACTGTTCACATTCCATTGAATTTTAGTTAGATTCATAAGTTAATTAAAAGTAAAGTGCAAAAGCTAACGTTAGTTGAGCTTATATTTTTCTTAAGCAAGGCCTGTCTCCGAGCGACTAGTCGCAAAGCAAATAAATTAATTTGGCTATACGCCCAGATAGGCAGAGGCAGGTTTCTTGCACGTGCAGCGTGCGTGTTGAACCTCGTGAGTACTTTGGGTGTGACAAGATAGTTATCCATTTCGATAATTGGACCTAGTAGCGTACGTACATTCAATTAAGCTTAATGCACGATTTTTGTGAGTAACAACATAATTAATTTGGTTACATGTATGCTAAAAAATTTTGCTGCTAGCTATCATGTCACTTAATCGCTGTCAGTAATGTCATGATGGCTTAATTTTTCCTTCCTTCCCAATTTTAGTGTTAAAATCGCCATATACAATACTGACATCGTGTTCAAGGTCTCAGCAAATTCCTCTTGTCATCGTCGCTTCTCTCTTCTTTGAGGTGTGCATGCTTTCATAAAAGGTTGGAACGATTTGTGTGGAAACCACCCCTTCTAGTGGACTGATTAACCATCGGATAGAATATTTATCGATTGGCATAAAGACGACGAAATTTCTATATTTACCAATATTGAAAATTTCTTTCATAGCCAGATAGACAGACAAATATGTCTATATCGCCTCGACTTTTAATGATGATCAAGAATATATATAATTAATGGGGTCTGTCGTGCCACCTTCGGCCTGTAGCATTTCCACAAGTTTAACATAGCCTTTCTACTTATGGAAGCAAGATACCAATATCATATGAGCATGTCACCGTCATCGATAGATGGGGTTGTTTGCATAAGTTCATATTGTGAGAAAAGTTGTTGACTGCCAGTAACTTGGGAATGGCCAGCAATGATTCTTTTGCAAACCGCTAACAAACATCCACTTGAACACTTATCTATTGGGCAACCTTTCAACAGCCGTTCGGATGTAACCAAACTGTAAAAAAGGCGACCCACTTCGACGGAAGAGAAATACGACGAAGCGAAAGATTAAATCTTTTGAGTCGGAAAATTTAACCTTCACGTTTATGTAAAGACGAACGGTCTACAGAAATCACTGAGATTATGGAGGAGAAGGCGATAAAGCACAAAATATTGCCAATAAAGAAATAACATCGGACATGTTGATTGCACTATTGTTGAACCACCGGGCTATGACGAAGTCAATTCGGTTAATATAAAGCTGAAAAATAACAAATCGTCAATTTCTGATGGGGTGCCCGCGGCTCATGGGTCTAGTGGAAAATGATGATATAAATAAGTACTTGATGTCTTCTCGCACGCCGTCATAGCATATTGGACGGTATGTGACGATAGGGAATTTTACCTTCAATGTTGTAAAAAACTTCGTCTTTCTTGGATCCGAAATGACCAGCAACAACAACGTCAGCCTGTAGATCAGGCAAAGAATCACGCTTGCAAATATATGATATTTTGTGCTTAACAAACAAACTAGAAGCAAAGCCCTCTCTTAAAAGGCGAAAATCAAGATTTCCAAACCGCTGTTACTCCCGGTCCTATTGTATGACGCAAAGGCATGGGCCATTATAGAATCAGATGAAACGGCGTTGGAACTGTTCAAGAGGAAGATTTTCCGCCTGATTTTTGGTCTCATAAGAGTCGGCGTCAAAATTAGATCCCGTATGAACTGCGAGCTAGATAAGCTATTCAATGAGGTTGACATAGACCAGCGCAAAAAATTCCAGCGGCTGCACTGGGCTGGTCACAAAACCGCAGGAGCTGGTGCGCCCTTCTTATTTTGGCAATTACCAAACGATGGTTGAAGGCCACATAAGTGAGTAATAATGCCGCCGTAAAAATGTTTTTAAACTAAAGTAATGAATATATTCTGTTTGTTGAATGCTGAAGAGAAGCACAGCTTACTGGACGGATTAAGGTATCATGGTAGGTTCGATTGACATACGCTGCGGTATTCGGAAATCGAAACGAAAACCATATGTAGATAGATACAATATTTATTTTTATACATATAGATAGATTTCATATTTTATTTATTTCGTACAACTACAAGATGTATATCAGAAGCCCAATTGAGGTTTCTGAGAGTAAATACAGGAACTATTTTTATACAGACTAAAGCAATCTTGGTGAATCTTATTATAATTTATTAACCATGGAAGGTTCGCATATGTTCTTACGATTCATGAAAAGAAGTACGATCTTTATCGGTATACGTAGGGTGTCGAAAAAACTCGTTCGTGCTAGCGTGTCGAAAGTGGCTTTATATTCAACAAATTGGTGGTCTGTGTCTTTCTTAAACTTACTGGTATTTTCCAAAATCAAAGTTGGTTAGAAAAATTACCCATAAACTCAGGGATTTCTGTGCGTTTGTAACCAGGTATCCATTTTTGTATTTATAGAAAATAACTCCGGGTATAAAACCATCGTTTAGATGCTTGCCCTTTTGCTATAATTCTCAAGCTTCTCGATACCGCTCTCTAAACGCTCGCGTTGCTCCTGACTGAAAAGTTTACTGATATGAGGCGTTCCTCTCTGAAATAGCAGTGCGACACTCCTTGTCGTACGAAGAATTAGTTATTGATTTGTAGAACGAATGACTTCTTTGTAGGCATAATCAGTGGAGCGTGTGATTTGTCTCCACTACTATATATTTTGAGAAGTCGGTGAGGTTTCCGGGAGCATTCGGGAGAGTATATCTAAGAAGACTTTGAAGGTCTGTTGTGATTACATTTCACCAGCGCATAGCTTTTGTTGCGATTCGATATTGGGCCACGTAACGTTCGTACGACCAGCACGCTCGATGCGTGCCTTCAATCGCAACATACTCAATCAATTATTTGTTTGGGACTTGTATAGCCTTGTGTAAAATCTGTTGCTGCTAGCTACCATGTTCCAACCTCTGGCGGAATCGATTAGACTCTCTCCAATGTTCAAGGTAGTGCCGTAAAAAGTAAATTTTCAGATAGTTAGCCAAAAGAATCCTTCCTTTCCAATTTTGGCGTCGAAATCGCCAGACACGATTTTGGCGTCGTGTTTGGGGCAGTGCCTGTGAAAACATTGTAAGAGTTTGAATATTTCATCTTTAGCTTTTTCTTCGATCGAGCCGTGTGCACAAATTAGGCGTATTTTAGAATATTTAGGCTTAATGCGTATCGTGGCCAAGGCTACGAAGTTTGGTACTTGTATCGTATCCAAATAACTGCTTCATCTCATGGCAGCAATAGTAAATGTTGTTATGACACGACTTTACAGAGGCCTCACGATTGTTTTATCTATAGAAGTTTCACTTCAAACTGGTTCGATTTGTGATGAGGAAAAACAAAGAATAATCATATATTTACAATTCATCACTACCCACTACGTGTTTGCCTGGCATGTCCCGTATCTTCAGCCATTTTGATGTGGATTCGTTTGACCAGTGGGAAGGCTGCGCAAACCACCATCGATCGATTCCATAAGAAATAGAAGAAAAAAAATGTACACACGATACAAGCAAGTGCCAAGTAGTATGCCTATTTATGCAACTTGCGAAAGACTCAGAACACGTTAGACACAGAATATAAAGCACTAATGTACACATGGACAAACCTCAATCTAATTTATCGTAACCTGCTGATCTTGACAATTATGTGGCAGCTCTTAACCCACCCAACCTTGATTCTCGCAGATGTTGTGAAGAATCCGACTGACGACTGTTAACTTTCAGACCAAATTAAAGAATCTACCATATCATGTATATTTATATATATATATATATATATATATATATATATATATATATATATATATATATATATATAGTTTAGTTATAGTGTATAAAATTCATCGATTTTTAAACATAATTCAAAATTTACGGTATTCATTATTATACAGAAATGAAATTGGCATTAAACGAAACTTATTATTTTCTTATTTAAAAATAGCGTTTTCTTTCTTTTTCTTTTTTTTCCCCCTTGGCTTTAAATTGATATTTTTCTGTTGTAATAGATATATGTACTTATTAAAATTGAGCAGAAAGCGAAAGGGAACAAAATATTTGTATGATAGAGCATTATTTCAAAAAATATCATATTAAGTATATTGATTAAGTATCAAATTAAAACAATTAAGCATTTATACGGAAAAAAATAGTCACATACCCCTTTCCTTTATTTGTTGAAGGCCTTCCACGATGATGCGCTGGTGCAGGTTGATGCTAAATAGGAAAAGATTACATTCGCTGGCTCTTTTTGCATTTACTTTGACATAAAAACATTCTTTCCTATCGCTTTCTCGTTTAAACCGTACTAAATTAGTTTTCTTTAACAAGTTGCATACAAACAAAATTTAACTATAGATAACAATTTCAGCAATAAAATTAAGCAGAAGAGCTAGCTAACAGCATTAGTTTCTTACAAATCAAGATATATTTCTATACATATTTACGCTTCATTATGGTTAACCATTGTAGGGTAGGGTACCATTACGCTTCAAAAAAACAACGCTGCATACACCACTCTTTCAAATTGAAAAACAATCGACGGCGCTGTCCCCTTTTTTTCTTTTACTCGTCACGTGTTGAGCTCGCGTATGTGTTGAACCTTTATAGGTTATGCCGGTCAGGTATATAGAACTTAACCGCACATGTGATGGACCTTTATAGGTTATAATGTATAATAACGGTCTAATATAGAGAACTTAACTGCACATGCCGCGTAAACGACGAAATAGATGAGTTATAATTTTCCTTTATTTCTTAAAACGTCTCAAGCCAAGCCAAACCAGCTAAATAAGACAATCAGCGCATGCACCGCGTGCTTTGATGAGCTAAAGAGATCAAGGGCACTTTATTTCTTTTAAACGTTTTTTTCAGAAATTTCACCTTTTCTTTTACTTTAGGTAATTTTATTTTTTTCCCTCTTAGAAATAGAAAATAGTTAACCTTTTTTTTTGTTTT
>JAWNNP010003182.1:0-14698 GCA_035044805.1 Leucophenga maculata
ACAACGAAACAACGAAAGTTACCACCTAAAATGAAGTCAGTTTTAAATAAATATGCTTTTGATCGTTTAGAATAATATATTATACAATAATAGCAACATTATTATTCTGTGTAAAGTTTTGACATGGGGATATATAGCAGGGGGTGTAACTTAAAGAGTTGGTTGAATATGAACGTTTTTTTTTTTTTGTTTTATTTATTATATATGTATTTATAGAATTTTGAAAAAAATTTTAAATTTTTATCTACACTAGAAGTATTTTTGGCCGCTCGCTCCATACAAGCCCGACCACAGTGTGGCGCCAGCGCGCACAAGATTATCGAGGCTGGCGCGCCTTCCGCGGTCATGACCGGTAGACGGTTGACGGCCATATAAGTAAGTAATCCGTCATTATTGTTGGGCGCTGAAGCAATGTTCAAAAAGAATATGTTCAGAGTTGCCTAACTCTTTGCGCTTAGGCGAATGTGCGTCTATTAATTTGTGGCCAATATTGACCAGCTCGTTCCTGATGCGGCTATGAAACATACTGTGGTGGAGTTCCTTCACACACACTCTGAATGGTCGCTCCTCTTTTAATTGATAGCAATGGAACTCGTATTTCTGCTGCTCTAGCCCTTTAACAAAGCTACGAAAGGTATCAGCATTGGCTGCATAGAGTCGCATGACTCCACCAAAAGAAGCTCCGGCTTCTACATTGCTGATTTCTGTTATTTTACTGATGATTCCATCAGTCGGTTCACGTTATCGACACCTTCCATCACAATTGACGGTGGTTTAGGCAAGACTTTGGCGCTCGGCTGCGACAGTATCTTGATTATTTGCTGCTGCAACGGCAGCGGCTTGTTTGCTAGTACTAGGGAGCTCACAGAGCTTATCATTAATACAGCTTTCCAAATCCATATCATTATATCTTTCTTGGGTGTCATCCAAAATACTGAACCGGTTTAAACGAAGTCCTGTATTTTCAGTGAAGCTAAGTTGCTGCTCTGGAGTCTTAGTGTTACCCTTCTTCCTCGTTTGCCTAGAAGAAGAACTTTTAATCGTTTGAAAACACTCCTGCTCATGGTTGCAGATATTAAAATTAGAAGCACTCGAGGTGATGCTTGATGGCTGTGTATCGTCCGCATTAAGCGCAGCTCTCAGAGCTTCACCAATGGCTTGCCTTCTACCGGCCGCACTGTCCTTTGGCTGAGTAGTATTTATTGACATATACACCCTAAAAGTATACTATACTATCGGAATATTTACCATTTAAAAGCTTCGATCAAGTAGGTGTTGTGCTTTTTTTTATGAGCTTTCTCGCAGCTGTTTTGCACGTGAGCACCGGCTGTCAGCCGGAGCCCTACTTTTTGAATTTTTAATATAAATGCGCGCAGATTGTTTTTTGCACTTTAACCCGTACACTCGTATATCAAGTACACTCTCCAGTGACTTTTTAAAGGCACTGGATAAATAATTTGCCACAATTGTGGTCTTAGTCTCTGATTTTACAGTATACACAGTAATTGTTTCGCGCACGAGTCCGATGTCAACGAAAGCTACCGACTGAATGCTTCTGTATTGTGCATACCACACATTATCATATGCATCGCTCTATCGTCTTATATATAGTAATGCCTAAAAGTATGCAAAGTTTTAAAACAAATTAGAAGTAAAGTCCGCTCTCGGAAGATGAATATCAAGATATATAAGGAGCTGATACTCCCGATCCGAACCATACAGTATGGCGTGGAGACAAAAAACGTGATTCAGTCAGACGAAACAGCGTTGAAAGTCTTTGTGAGAAAGATTTTTCGTTTAGCGTCGAAGATGAATTTAGGTCCCGCATGAACCACGAGCTGTAATCCAGCGGCTGCACTGGGCGAATCTCTTCTTCTGTTCTATTTTGCTTCAAGGAGACAGGAAGGAGATTTTTTTTTAAGCTAAAACGATTTATATAAAAATTAAAAATACTAAGTTCGCGGGTTAGCGTCTTTCTGTCGGCAATGAATTATGCAGTTACATTCCAACTTCCAAAAAAAAAAAAAAGGATTAGGCATTTACTGCATAGAAATAGTTATTAGTTGCGTCAGCTGCTCTCATTCATTTCCAACTAAAATATTTAGTCCTTATTGCTGAGGTAAAATTCAATTTGACAACTCAACTAAATCTCTCTCACTTATATTTTCTTATGCAGAGTAAGAGTAATGTACTTCTATAGAAAATTTCGTCAAATAAACTAGGTTACACAATGGTGGAATTTGCACGGCGCTGTAATAATTCTGTCAGTATTTTTAATTATTTAGTTCCTGTCCAATTTGTCAACGTTAAATTTCAATGTGGCAGCTCAAGTCGTGCAATTGTTTCATCAAATCCAAAAAGAAACATGGCCGACAGCAGTAATGTATGACCGACATATAAACGGACTGCGTTGATGTTTGCTTAGGTTGCGTGTTACTTAACTTCGAATTTACTGCACTCGACTTAGTTAGACCTGCCCTTCGGCGTCAAAAAACCAAAAAAAAAAAAACTATTTTAAATGAAATGTCAGCACTCGGACACCATAAATACAATAAGAAAAAAAAAACTTTGAAATTCGCCAAATCACATGTGATGTTCTGGGGAGACTGTCTAAAACATTGTTTATTGCTTTTGTATACTTGATAAGTAGAAGTGGTCACTTCAGAAATAAATAAACTTTTTGGTGGCTCATCGTTGACATTTGCATACCCTGCACGCATAGGGTAGAAGAATATTTTAAGTTCGTGCAAATACATGTAACATTTGAAATAATTAATAGCAAACTGCGAGGTGAGTTGCACGTATATCACTTGGTCTGTTCCTATGTCGATATCTTGGAGACTAAATTTTAAAATAAATTTAAGAGATATAAATATATAAAATTTTTTTATGCAATTCAGCTGGAGTATATAAATGTAATAAGCCTCCAATCAAACATTACTCCTACCATTTTAGAATTTAATGCTTAAAAACCTTTCTTGATTTAAAAAAATATATATATCTTATATGTGAGAAGGAATACAACAATGGAATCTGACACGCCTATAAAAAACAGATATTGGTGCACTATGTTGTATATGCGTTAGGAACATTTCTATAAATCTCAGACGCACTTACTAATGTGTCAAAGTAAGCAATAGTGCGAAGCAACTCATACTTGACTGGTATTAACCTGCTGCTCAGCCATAATGAAAGAGGCACACGGAGGCACGCATCAGCGTAGTGTCTCCTTGAATAGGCCACCCCTCAAGTATATTTCCTATTGCCCACTGTTCCCAAGCCAAGCTTGCTAGAAACTTAATTAACCAACAATTTTAACCGAGAAGCTGCGAAATGAAGCTTGTCCTAATTTTACGTCAATTGAATAGGATACCAACGAAAAAATATTTTAAAGAAATCTGATACTTTTTAACACAAACCTAACTTAAAATTAAGTTAATTTTAGATTAAACAAAAAAAAAAATTGAGCCAACCCTCTGCTCTAAAACTTTAAATATTCGATTTAGAAAACATGCATTTAAACATGATCAGCTGGTGTATTAATAATATGAAGCATTTCAAAATAGTATCTTCTATTGTTATGTTGCTCTTTTTACAATATTTTTACTCTTTCAAAATCCGGAGAGTGCACATTAGGGTTCGGCTTATTTATAAAGATTCCCCTGTCAAAGTTCTCAGGGTCTAAAAATGTTCGTTTTGGTACTAAATAAAGAAATGTAAAGTTACAACCCGATCCGATAAAATTTAGAGGTCGCGACTTGAGGCAAAAGTTAAATTTAGGCAATTTTTTCTCAAAAATAGTTTTTTTTTCAAGGATTTGAGACCTTACACCAAAATAAAATTATATATCACTTTGTGAACTTTAGCAAACGAACCCAATCTCCCATCGAGACCATGCGCGTACTTATTATGTGGAACTATTGGAATTAACCTTACTTTTTTTGGGATTGAGTCCTGAAGGACATCATTTTCGTTGCCTGGGCCGATGCATCAATGGTGCTGGATGTCTAAGGCGATTTACACTTTAAAAATACATATATGTATGGTAAAAATTTGCGCTGAATACTAAACCCCTATGCCGTTTATGCGTTTGCTACACTGTTCCTCCGCATGGAAAACTAAATTATATAAGATACGAAAATGGCAAGGACCATTAAATTATTAATTCAATCGGCTTGAAGTGATATGGATCCAAAACGAAGAATCGGCGTATGATAATTTTCAATTGGCTAATGGACATTGCTGATTGACTGCGAAGGGTGCATTTAACAGAACCGCCAAAATCCAAAATAGGCCACGGAGGAATTGAATTTAAACTTGAAATATACAAAGTATATGAGCCTTGGGCTTTAGAAAGTACTTGGGAAAGAATTTGATAACAAAGATTTCAAATTAATGCATTTCAAAATTAGGATTTCAATTTAAACGATTTCGAACCAGCATTGGTTTAAGGAAATGAAAATATTAATTTGAAAATAAGGATTTAAAATCAAATGATGTGGAAAAAAGGAGGATAAGGTATTTGGAAATAAATATATGAAAATGAGAATATGAAACTAAAGCTATGTTCCCACACACTTGCAATGTGTCGACTATTCTATGTCATACATATATAAGTGAGCACCTGCCAGAGACGCTGTCAGAGCATCGGGCAACTGTGATGGCAATGCCGCTGGCAAGCTGTGTCATAAAACTTCTACCCAAAGTGTGAACACACAAAGCAGAGCAAATGGCAGCTCTGTGCCAGTGTAGAAACATATGACCATTATTTGGTCAGTAGAGGACCCGGAAAGTTTAATAAAGTACGAAGAAAACAATGAAAATATATGGAACCCATCGAATGCAGCGAATAAAAACAGGAAACTGGCATCACATTACAGAGAGCAGTAGCGGACTGCAAAGTCAAGTGGGACAAACTTCGTACTCAGTTTAGAGACTACCACGCAAAGAGCAAAAGATAAAAGAGCGTCTCCAAATTATGTGGCAAAGTGAAAGCAATATGAATATTCGGTGACGTCTGAACTCCATGCCAGATGTCTGACATCGAATATTATACACATTGCCAGTGTATATGAACATAGCTTAAGAGTGTTAAATTAAATGATTTGGAAAGAAAATATTCGAAAATAAAGATTTAAAATTAAAATATTTCGGAACAAGTAGTGATAAGTCGTAACTCTGACAAAGAACGGCCCAGAGGTAGACCGTACAGAATTGGAGCTCGTTTTGCAACTAACAGCAAAAGGACCAGGAGGAAACGATACGCAAAAGATTGTACTAAAGCCAAAATATGAACAAAGATTGTTTTCTGACTTAAAATGGGCCCGGGGCCCTCGAGGCATCGGCATCGTGATAACATTTGTGTAGTGTAGTGAACATTTGAGGAATTAATTTATTTTTGGGCAAAAGATTCATGAGTGTTTTATAGAATTTGCATTGACTTTTTGGTGCTATTTCGATATCCGTTTTAAAGTGTCGAAAAGAGCATATTTAAGTGGCTCAACTAAACATGCTGCCCAAATGGAATCGACTGCCAAAACTAACATCATTCTTTGCACACAAAGAAACTAATCGGCAAAGTAATACTTGGACCACATCAACTTAAATTACTTCTAAAGATACTAGTTCAGAACCGAGAACCACGTTTGACGCGGAAGTACCGGTTCCGGTGGAACATTCTCTTCAAGCTCGATTACGATTAAGATTAAGAACTATTTCGTACGATCTCGGTAATAACTGTGATAAAATATTAACGGAAGAAGTACGCGATATGTATTTGGATTTGTAGAGCACCCGAGTTTCTCCAAAACAAAAATGACTATTTCTAAGAAACTTCCACAAGTTTTCCAGATATAAACGCTAATACAAAACAAGGGCTTTATTTAAAAATGTGTTCACTTGGAGTCTTAAAGACAATGAAAAAGTAGTGGTAAAAGAAATGTGTTTTTTATTGCTGCCGGCTTTTCAATTCTGGAAATGGTTTAAGTTCATCTTGTAGAAGATTGGAAATACATAAGCAACTTCCTGATGGAGCATGAGGACAGTTTACCAAAGGCAAACTATATTGGATTATATAGTAAGAAGCAAAACTACTGCACTGCAATGAGTTCATAAATCTAATGGGTCAGCAAGTATAAACGGCGGTTGTTAATTAATTAAAATCAGCCAAAAACTATTCCATAATCGTGGATTCCAGACCAGATCTCTTCCAACTTGACCAACTGAATTCATTGCATGGTACGTCAAAGTCGGAGAACCGATTGTAAGAATTTTTGCTAATGCAGGAGCATAAAGCCTTCAAATTCTAATAAAGGATCTCCGCGCATAGAGCTACGACATAGCTGGAAAAATGGCTGAAAAGTATAGTGGTCTTCAGGCAAGAATAAAAGACAAGTGTGCATTCGCGATTTTCCGCGAATTGTCCCGTGTACCGCACATTCTATGCATTTGGTAGGAGTTCAGGCGGTCGTATGTGTTCCGGAAGCAATACAACCCATTCATTTCATCCATAATATGTTCGTTTTCTTTTCAACTACGACTACTCGATGTATCATTTTGACAAGATGTCTCGCTGACAAAAAGTTTTAAGATCCCGCGCAGCACACGCATTACATTTTTGGAAAGATCATCGGCAGCTTGAAAGCGTACGATGAAGATTCCGAGCAGCTGTCATAAACCGCAAAGAATTTGCTACAATGAATGGTTTCACTTGAAACCTTCCTTGCAAACTTTAAATATCGACTCGACAGACCTGAGTATATCAGCCCTGTATAAACTCATTGAAGCAGTTTGGAAGAAATTTTCTCAAATGTGGAGGTGGTTACAAGAATAATTCTTTGCATGATGGTTGCATGATGGTTATTTTCCGAATTAAAAATGAATCACGGACAATTATGTAACAAGAACGTCTTACAAATCTAACGATCATGTGCATTGAAAATGATATCCTACAGAAAATGGACTTTGCGGACATCATTGAGAACTTTGCTCAACTGAAATCTGGAAAGAAAACATTACAAACAACGAAGGGGTGAACCCAAAATATAAATCACATTCAGTATTCTAATACACATACATTTATGTGTTTGAGTTTGCCCGAATCCCCAACAGTGTTAAGACGGCCCTTGTTCTATGTATTCGAACATTATTATAATAATAAATCCACCGAAGAGGTCCAAAATGCTTACGAAAGTATGGAGAGGCCTCTTTCAATATATTATTGTAAGACTACGCCTTTATTATGATTGAAAAAAAATTTAATTTGCAAGTGCCAACACGCAGCCGATTCAAAATATGAGTTTAATGGAAATAGAAGCTATAACCTTAAAATTTTAATATTTTTCATCGGTGAAGAACACACAATGCCACTCTGAAGTCCAGTTCACAAGTGTGCTACAAAGTCTGAGAAGTTGCGCATTTTGAACTGTGTTAAGGGGGCTTTATATGTTTAGCATGTTTAACAGCTGTGATACTTGCACATTTTCCTTGGTTTTTGCCAAAGAGTCTTGATACTTTGACACTTTTCTTAATTTTAGAGTGTGATCTTGCATGTTTCACGAGTATATTTTCATCAACACCCAGTTCAACCATGGGACTTTTTTTATTACTTTAAAGTTATCTGGTTTTGAGTGTACAGGTTACGAGATGCTATCAGGGTAGTGCATTATATTAAATGACATTCAATGTTTATAGTGTTCTTATTCGAGCATAGTGGGCAATATTTGAATATTGTATTTCTGGTTTGTGATCCATTGATCTTGTTTTGATATTTCATCAGGTTTTATGTATTTAATGTGGATAAGAATGTTTGTGTTGTTTGGATTGATTAAATTTATGGTTAGCAAGATTGTTTCTATTAGTTTCTGTAGAAGATTTTAAATAAATAAATCAAAAGAAGATTAAAGTGAACCTTATTAAGAAAGAAACAATTAAATATCTATCGCATTAAAAACTAAAGAATAAAGAACTAAACTAAGTTTATAATAATTATTAAATATATATCTAAATAAACTATTAAACTAAAATTAACTTTAAAAAAATATAGTGTTTAAATTAAAATAATATCACTATGTGATTCTTTAGACTTATTATAGATTTGAGGAAAAAAAGAGAGCATATCATTAATTTGTCTGTTTGTTGTAATAATATTTGGATAGCTTCTGAGAGCGCTGAAAATTCTTCAATTGTGCCTCAAATGAAAACATCAAAAGCACGATTCCTATATTTCTCTATAAGTGCTATAAGTAGTCATAGAATGCGAATCATTTTTTATTTTGTTTACTTTTACTATTAATGAAAATTGATAGTTTACATGAGCGCAAAATTTATTTGTTTGTATTATTTTTTCCAATATTTGTAGCCTGAGTAACAAAACATGTTGCCAGATGCAATCGTAAAGTCTGACATTTTTTAGGCCAACTTACTGTGAACACTTTGACGTACGAAATTTTCAAATTACCTCTGAAGATATTGGTTCAGAAACGAGAACCACATTAAACGCAGAAGTACTACTTTCAGTCGAACATTCTCTTCAAGTTGTAGCAACTTAACCGTGAAACCCGTAATGCGTAATTCTCATAATCTTGATACTTACTGTGATAAAATCTTAAATCTAAGTTTTCCAGATATAAGCGGTAAGTCGAAAACGAGGACTTTGTCTAAAAATGTGTTTACTCGGAATTTTAAAAACAATGAAAGTGTGGAAAGAGATTGGTTTCTTCTTGCTGCCGCCTTTACAATTCTACAGGCACTAGAAATTGTTTGAGTTCGTCTTATGAGTATAAAGATTGGAAACACATAAGCAACTTCATTATGGAGTATGCGAACAATTTATAGCACTGGCAAACTATGATAGATTATATCGCAAGAAGCAAAACTACTGGCAGAGACAAGTCAATTATTGGAAGAATGTACTCAAATGGCTTGTTGCAGTGCAAATTCCAAGAATCCAGAGAACTTGGAATCCATGGAGATAATGAAATTGTGCGGTCACCAAACAACGGAAATTACTTGGTTTGCTTAGAACACATTAGTGAATTTGTCTGCAAACATCTGCAATGAGTTTATAAATCAAATAGAACAGCAAGTATAAACGACGGTTTTTAATGAATTAAAATCAGCCAAAAACTATTTAATAAGCGTGGATCTTGACCAACTCACATTCATTGCTTGGTACGTCAAGAGCGGAAGCATAATGCATAACATAACAGAAACCGTTCTCAGCCTTTTGCAAAGGCTTCAAAGACTAATAAATTCTTGTCGCAGGCAGAGCTACGACAATGCTGCTTCGCGGTTTTCGTCCCGTATACCGTACATTCTATGAACTTGGTAGGAATACAATGCTTTCATTTCATCCAAAATATATACTTTTTCTTTTCGACTACGACCTCTCCATGTATTATTTTGACAACGTCTTGTTGGAAAAAAGTTTTGAAATGCATCGTAGCACACGTATCACATTTTTGGAAGGATCATCGGAAGCTTGAAACCATACGATGAAGTTAAGAAGCGACTTAGCTTTATTTTACAACTAAAATCTATCGATTCTGAACAGCTGTCCTATAAATGGAAAGAGTTTGATGATTTCTATTAACTACAATGAATGGTTTCAAGGACGTATCCAGGGGGGAGGGTGGTTATGGCCCCCACTAATTTTTGAAAAGTTTGTTAAAAAATGTATACTACTACATATTTTGAACTTTTGATTACTAAACAAGTAAGGAAATTACAGTCGGGCGTAGCCGACTGTAAGAGGCCCTGTACCTGTTTCGTTCAAATTCAATTGCTTATAAAATCATCATTTATTATCCGATTTTGACGAACTTTTTGGATTTTGGCTTAAAGGGACGTTATCTCTATAACATAACACAGCTGTGACAATTGCCTAGAAACCACATTTTTCCTTGATTTTTGCCAAAGAGTTGAGATACTTTGACGCTTTTCTAGTCTGAATGGTGGGATCCATAGCGTGCTAGCCTATATTTTCCTTGAATTTCTTTGGTATTTCCGAACTGTTTTAAAATCTTGTTATCTTGAAAATGAGACCACCAACTGTGCCGTTTGAATGTCATGGAAGACCGCATAGAATTGTCTACTAGGTTTATAGTTCTATCATGCGCAGAATTATTAGCTAAATGAAAAGAACGTCCACGGTATGTCAGGTTCTGGAGTTCAATACATATAGAGTAAGCCTCTAGGAGCGTTGAATTGATAGCCTTTTTGAAAGTTCTTCATTAGTGCCTCGTATGGAAACAGCTAAAGCATGATTATAAGTCTCTATAAGTACGCCAATAGTCAACTCATATGGCTCAACGGCATATTGAAATGACAATTTTGTTGGAAAATATTACGCGGTACTTAAGCTGAATCAGCCAGGACATGTATTGAATAGAATTTCCCTCGAAAAGTTGAAATTCTTTAATACAATCGGGAAGGCAACTGATATCCCATAAATCAATTTCGTTTTGAAGAGTTGGTAATATTCTTTGGTCGCCAGCAGGTTCTCCTAAGATGTTACCGCCTATCTTTAAGACATGTTTTCCACCAAAATATTTTCAAGTGATCCCAACAATTCAGAAAGAGTAATTTGTAGGTGAATCTATGAATTTTCTTTATGTAGTAAATAAAATTGTAAAAAAAATCTTCGATGATATTCCTTACGAAACGTGATTTTATTATAAATTTTTTTTCTTTTTCCAATGTTTTTTGTAAGACGTTTTCAAAGTATGTTATTTAAAGCCACATATATTTTAATGAACTTAGAAATTCGTCCCATATTTATTAGGTAAAATATAAAATTGGTAAAAATATTAATCAAAACAAATATTCGCTCTTTTTGCATAAAATCAGCGGATTTTTACCACCCTGCTTATTTTGATAGATTAAAAATTTTGCTAAGTAATACTTTTCACTGTCACTAACTCATATAAAAATTAATTCAATATTAATTCACTTAAAAAAATATTTTTAAAAATTGTCACCTTTTCCTAGGTGGCATTTGATAATGATTTGATGACAATGTCCGTATATATTTTTCTGATATTCGAATCAGTTTTTCAACCAATTTGAAAGTTCTTAAACTTATTTTCAAAAGTTTATCACTTTTATATATACCACAGTATTTGTGTCTATAATATTTAATAAATTTATGACCAGGACCAAGTCCCTAGTCACTTTTTAGACGGTTGTATTTGTGCTTTGTAAAGTTTTGTTGATATGTTGATTATCAGCTAGTCAAGGTTGCAGAAATATCAAATAAAAGTTAATAATTAATTTTATGGTACTATTCCTACCCAGCAGCAATGCTAAACTGAAGCTTCAACTCAATACATTCTTCTTACTGCAGATTCTATTAAAAGCCAATGAAACAGTTCACGACGATTCATACGCACGTATGCATACCTACCAAGTACCTTCGTTATGCCTATATCAATAGACTCATCTATCAGTAAACTAAACTTTGCGTCACCAATATCAGTTCTGAGATCTTCACGAAAATGTGAAGTACAGTACATTTTATATAATCTAGTGCAATTTGATCTATGTATTATCATTTTAGTATCTGCACTGCTAACCATCTTGCCGTATCTTCAATACGCCCTTGTCGCATAGGTCAAGTCTTTGGTAATCCAATCCTTAAACTCTGGTAAATGAAGAAACTCATCATGAATTTTTGTTTATATGCGTCCTTTGGCATTTTTACACATAATATTCAGATTAACATATACAAAAATATATTCTAGTGTTGAAAAAGTGCTTTATTTATGCGCTGTATGCCATAGTGTAATAATACATAGTCATGCCACTTTAGCCAGGTGGATGCTAGTTGGAATTCAACAACGAATAGTTTCAAGCAGTATGTGGAGAGGCTTTGCGGAGAGTCATGTGCGTTCAAGTGTGTGATTGCCGACGGTAAAACCATATATTTTGTTGCGAATTCGTGTTTGACTTTGTGGCAATGTCGAATTGTCATTATTACACAATATGTCGATCTTCACTGAGCTTCTTATATTTTGAGAGTTGTGCAACCTTGTATAATTGAATCATGAGGTAGAACGCGCTTCACAGAATAAATAACCAAAGACAACAACATAAAAATACTGTAACGACGTCTCTAGCTGGGGTGTCCTTACTGTAATAAGGAATATGCGTTTGAATAAAGCGACATACACCTTATGAGTATTTGTAAGATAGTGTTTTATTATTTCTTCATTTCATGTTTTTATAACTTTTTCTTATTCTATCTAAAATATATCGTTGGTCTTAATCTATAGCTACACCGCTGAGAACCTTATCAGCATATTGCAATGCGTGTCCGCTGGGATCTTTTATTTCATCAACAGCTAGCAATTTTAGTTTGTTTATATAACTATCAGCAGCTCTTTGATTTATGGCTGCTCAGATTATACTTCGGCTAAGTGGACTGTATTTGATATATAATACCTAGATGATATTTCTAATTTTATCTGTGTATTTCTGATCACTAGTCTACTTGAACTCTACTCGCTGGGAACCGCAGTTTTCTGACACAAACATTCAAACGAAACAATAGAACATATCACTGTAGACATGCTTCGCTTTATCAGTCTCAGATACTGTAACGCCCACACAGATGAAATATATGTTCAAGCGTGAACACTAACCAACCATGTGTAGCACGTTAAATAAAATTCAAAGAAATAGAGATTGATTAATAGAATACTTTACACTCTTCTTCTTAACTATAAAAAAAAACTTAATACTACGAACTCTTAAACTTAGAATAACTTAAGACTACGTCTATCCTGTAAGAGTGCCGCTTATTATCTCCACTATACTCAACCCGATCACAAAGACGCTAACTAAAAATCCTTTATAAGACCCGATCGCAAAAAAAATCTATAACCGTTACGTAGCTACCTCAATTTGCCTCCGAATGTATTTACAATCACTACCAATACTTTCTATGCTTCGATCCCAGACGCATCTACAATCGAACTACACTTATCGAGCGCTCCTACCCTGCCGGAGACAACCAACTACTTTCCCTGTCAAAGACTAACTAAAACTAGCTGTTAACATGCCTGCTTAGCTGCTAGTTTGAGCATTCATTAGGTCTACAGATGTTCGCACTTGTTGCTTTTTCTGTTTAATTTGTATTTACAAAGACTTGCTTGTTGTTGTTGTTCCTGTGGCTATGGTCTTCGCTGTTGTGTTTGTTGTTGGCATGATTAACGAACTATTTATGACTACTATTTTATGTGCTTGGTGTGAATGTTGTTGCATTTGTTGTTGCTAGTTGTGCTTGAAAAGAAAGGTCATTTGAAAAATTGTACAACGATATATTTATGAGTAAAGGTCGCAGACTATAAATAATAAAGTCGCGGAAAAACCGCTCAAATGTAATACAAGGACACAGCTACCACCTCATACATATATGAACTACCTAAGATCCATAAATGTACTCATTAGCTATACATTAAGCAAATATTTGGTGAAAGTTCTTAAAAATTTAAATATTATATTAAAGACGGAATTAACTAAATTTAAGTGTCATTAGACGTAGTGATATAAGACTCAAGGATCACTGTAGAGTTGCCATGGTCAATTTAAACCAAGAATAATGACAACTAAATTAATATTTAAAGACATCCTAAACGTGTGCATAAAGGACAGAAGATGTTTTCTCGCAATTGTGCCGAAGAATGAGGCTCAAACAAAAATGAATGCACTAAACTCAATCAATAAGGATATCAAATTTATAAGGAAATTGAAAAAAAACACATTAATATGTTAATATGTAGAAAAATAAAATTAATAAAACTGGACTGGCTTAGGAAACTAATAATATCTGGACGTCTTAATTATAATTCTGGAAATCATCAATATATCACCCATTCCTTATGTATTTTAATGCGCTGAACACGAATCTGAAGTCTGTTTTGCTCCATCACGTCTGGATTTTGACATAACCTCAAAAAACATTGCGGATTTTATGTGACAGACAAACCTTTTTAAATAACAAGGGATTTGCTTGAATCTTGTTACTCACGGGTTTTTGGATCGCTGATTACGAATTTCACGTCAGATTTTTAAAATTCACGAGCGGATTTTGTACATCATGTAGCTCTTATAAGGGCTCTATGGTATTTGGGTTTAGATAAAACTAATAACAAGGTTACATCAGCTGATTTTGGACATTACGTACCTCTTATAATAGATTAGATAAAATTAATCTTTCCTCTCTTATAGTTATCCTTTTTGCGGCTGTAACGTGTTCTCTTTTCTTCAAATGACCTATGCAAAGGATTTCGCCTTCCTTTTGTCCTTCCTTTTGTCCTTCGTATGTCCCTCTTGAGCATCCAACAGAAATCTGCCAATACATTTTCGTCCCATCTTCCTTGTTAGCGAGTTTCCATCACTTTTATATCTTGATGGAAACGTTCGCCTTGTTCTTCGCTGAAATGGGAAACTATCAAGATGAGAATTGTACGAAATGTAATTTTAAGTTCATCAGACATCCCAGTTTTTTAAAGTCCCTTATTATTTTGTCAAAATTTTTTTTGTATTGGGGACTTTTTCTATTTCCTAAACAGATTTCTGAGACTGCCTTGAAACTCAGCCAAGCTGCTTTTTCCACTTTATTCATTTCAGAAAGAAAGACTTCATCCTTAAATAGTGTTCCATCAAACACTCCTTCTTTTAATTTTGCCTCAGAAAT
>JAWNNP010003183.1:0-21075 GCA_035044805.1 Leucophenga maculata
TCTTCGCAGGATCTTAGGTCCTATTAGAGTCGGCGACGAGTTTAGGTCCCGTATGAACCGCGAGCTGTACGAGCTATTCAATGAGGTTGACATAGTCCAGCGCACAAAATTCCAGCGGCTGCACTGGGCTGGGCACCTCATTCGAATGGACGAAGGAGCTCCAGCACGCATGGTTTACATGGGGGGCCCAAACTTGATTGGTGGACGCCGACATAGAGGACGACCGGGCACTCGATGGAATGACCAGGTATGGAGAGATCTCTCCGTACTTGGCATTCAGAACGACTGGCGCCAGCGCGCACAGGATTATGGAGGCTGGCGCGCTTTCCTGGCCGCGGCCATGACCGGTAGACGGTTGACGGCCATTTAACTAACTAACTATACAAATTAAATCCCTATCGACGTACATAGATTGATAAGAGGAAAAGATTTTATCTTCTAATTCGTACAATATAGTTTAATCATTTTTTGCCTTTTGTAATATTGCAAATAGTTCTCTTAAATTACTTACTTTAATCATTCTGCACATATTATAGATGTCGCCAAAGGTTGTCCTTGGTTTGAAGTGCTGTTTTAATTTTTCTTTTACTTCTGGCCACGTTGGGGTTTGTAGAAATTCTTGCGACACCCTAGTCGTTTCGCCTCGTAGTTTTTCATTAAGTATTATGTTGGTCCCAAATGAGATTAAGTCATTGTTATTTCCACACAACGCTACGATTTGGTCTACAGATTTTGTGAACTGCACCAAGTAGCTTGTGTTGTTCAGAGGCTGTATAGCCCTAAATTGATTAAGAACATCCTTCGGGGTCAGGCCTAGACTGTTGGACATCTGAAGTTGTTGTTGTGGTTGTTGTAGTTGTTGCGGGAGTTGGTCCTGCAGCTGGTTAATTGCTGCCTCCTGTTGTTTTATGCATTCGACCATTTGTTCTTCGTTCATTTTTAGTCAATTTTTTTTTTTTTTTTTTAAAACTTTATATTTAAGCACTTTATTTTTCTTAGATCACTTTAAAAACTTGTACCAATTTTATTAATATACTTTAGTATATTTTTCCTCTGGTGTTAACTTTAATAGGCTTTATTAAACTTTTATTTATTAATATACTTTAGTATATTTTTATACACTGTTCACTGTTTAGTTTGGTGTTAGTTAACTTCGGTAAACTTTATACGAAACTTCGCTTTTGTCGCTTAAGCGTTATTAGTTTTGTTCTTTATTAATATCTTTGGATAATAACTCAACGACTGCGCCACTTATATATTTTAAAATACATAGAATAAAAAAATAAGAACCGAAATATTTATTATAAACGATTTTCGTTTTTATTCCTTAAGATTCGTCTTAAGACTACTTTTACATTTTTCTTGAACGTCGCTTCTAAGCTTCGCTCTGTTTGAAATGAAAAAGTGCTTAGTTGACAAAACTGCAACAATGCTTTATACTTTGTTGTTGTTTTGTCAACTTTTGAATATTCGATTGCAACATTCACGTTTTGTTCTTTTGTAAACGGAAATGTTGCAGACGTCAATTCAGCATTGGTTTTTGATTACAAACAAGTTGTGCTAATAAATAACGATCGCAGCGGCGACGCTTTCGTTATTTGCTTAGGCAGCAACTTTGTTGTTAAGATATTTTTGAGCGATAATGCTGATGTCGTGGACATACATAACTCGCGCGTTCAAAATTTTCAAAAAGATCCGGCTCGAAATGACCAAAATGTAAAATATACGATACAAAATAAAACCGACCGATCCTTTTGGGATACTAAAACGTACTCATTTTATTTAACTATAACTTCGACTTATATACTATTTTTTACACTATCTTAATATGCGTTGGTCTTTATCAGCGGCAATGTGTGTTTGTTTAGTATATCAGCAGCTCATTGATTTATGGCTGCTTAGATAATGCTTCGGGTTTAGTGGACTGTATGTGTGTTGTGATATATTTATAATGTTTGCCTTTGATAAGACGTCCTGTCAGACTGTGTGAACGAACGTTTCACGGTACGTGATAAACTGTCGATTCTTTGCATTAAGTGCGTAACGATATAAGATGATATGAGACCGTGGGACACTTCTTATCAGCCCTTCTGATGAGCTGCTCTTCTGTTAGTATGCATCGAATACTGACATGCGATAACGCACTGTTTGACTATTTTTAGGTTTAAACAACCTTCAAAGTACCTATATGAGTACTCCATGTGCATTATAATTCTGAACTTTCATCTAAAATCAATTGATTATAGGCATGTAACAAATCTAATTTTGTAAAAAGTTCTCCACCTTGTAAATGTGTGAATATTTCATCAATTCTAGGTATTGGTTACTTAAAATCATTTAAAAATTGGTTTAGTGTCACTTTGTAGTCACCACACAAAAGTATATCTCCATTTGGTTTTAATATTGGTACTAATGGCGTACCCCAATCTGAGTTATCAACCTGTTCTGCTCCTTGGATTTATCAATTCATTTAATCTATTCATTTCTTTTTGTTTCCATGCTAGTGGCAAGATTTTAGGCTTACAGAATATTGGTTTAGAATCACTTTTGACAGTTAACGAAAGTTAACCCTTAAAGGTACCTAACTTTCCATCAAATACTTCATAAAATTCATTCTTAATTTCATCTACAAGGAACGCATAGTTATTTGAAATGCTTATAGAATTTACTTGTGTTAACTCATAATTAAATGCTCTTAGAAATGTTCGGCCCAACAATGCCAGTGTATTTGTATTCGAAACTACAACTACTATTTTCCTGGTTATATCTCGATGTGTAATATGTGCTTCAAACTCACCCAATAAAGAAATACGATCACCACTATAATCAACTTATGGTATTTTACATTTGGGAAAGCTTTCTCTGGTCATGAATTTTTCTATATAATTATATGCCGGTTCAGCATTCAAATCAACTGCATCTATTTGGATATGAACTGTGTAGATCTCGTTCAAAACATTGTCACCACGAACACTATAAATACAATTTGCAAAATTATAAACAACATTAGAATATTTACTCTTTGTTTCTGAAATGTAGTTTCACTTTCTTTTTTACTGAGCTTATTTCTACACATTGATGCTTTCCAATCTTTCCACAAGTATAACAGCAGCTTTCTTTGTATTTACGAGCCCTAACCACTATTAATTCGTACAGCATGCAATTTCGCTGCAAGTCACATTTCAAATAAATTTTTTGTCTCCAAATGGTTTGAATCACCTTACTGTTAATTGCCAATAATTAGGTAGATTAAATGTGAAAATAAAAAACATTACAACAACAACAATAACCAACTCTGAAAATGGTTATTGTTGCTTTATTTATATAAAGCATATGTTTTAAGTCTTAATATACCTGACCACTATTAATACATACTCCGCATAATTTTAAGAACTAGTATTGGGTGACTTCACTCTTGTAACGAATTACTTCGTTTATTCGCTTGCTCATTGTGGCGATCAAGTGGTTGCATTCATCTAGAGTGATAGAATCCTAAATTTCTTGAATTTTCTGTTTAAGGCCTTCACGTGTGCGTTGTGGGTCATTTCTCAATCTCATTTTGAATATTGCCCATAAATTCTCGATGGGATTAAGGTCTGGACTGGAAGATGGCCAATCTAAAACCTCAATATTCATCGCTTCTAACCAGTTCTTGGTCGATATGGGATGATGCACCGTCGTGCTAAAATATGTATTCATCAAACAGGGCCTGCTTCGAAATTGAGGGTATTCGATATTTTCCAAAATGTCCACGTACCTTGCAGTGTTCACGGTCCCGTCAACAAAATGTAGCTATCTGAAACCATTTGATGACATGCACCCCCGTACCATAAAACGGTTTGGGATCTTTATAGTGCGTTTAACACAGCACACACGTGAAACATTGACTAGGAGCTAAATATCACGGAATCCCATTGTCTTTGTATCCAGAAACTTTTTTTTTGACTAGCTCAATCTTATTTACTTTTGCTTCATTGTTAGCAACGGTTTTTCCTTTGCCTGAAAAAATACTTTTTTTATGACGATGACTTTTAATTGTTGGCTTCTAAATACCTTATAGAAATGTAATCCCATTGCGTGTAGGTTTTTTTTTTGTAGTTGATTCACGTCCTATTGACCTTCCCACTTTCTCTGACCATTGTACTGCTAAATTTCGCACTGTACTTCACTGGTTAGACTTGGAAATGCTCACTAATGCCCTTTTATCGCGTGCGGATATCTTCGAGATTCTACCACGATTGGCCACACTCGTGACTATTGAGCCATTTTTTTTATACAATTTTACAATTGTTTGCACAGTAGATCTTGGAAGACTTAAAGAGATTGCAATTTCACCATAAATCCTTCCAAATTCGATTTTTTTAATAATTAAATCTCGAATTTCTGGTGAAACGGGCTTTCCACGTATCAACTTTTAAAATTTTTGTAAAACACTAAAATCGTACTGCCGAAGATCATCAAATAGGATATGAGTAACGCAAAAAGCTATTTGATTCTCTTTTAGTACAACATTCTTTCATTTTCTTCTGTTTCGTCAACAATTGCTGTGTGTATGTATTCATAGTAGTCAGGTATATTAAGACTTAAAACATATGCTTTATATAAATTAAATTTTTCCTTTTTCAGAGTTGGTTATTGTTGTTGTTATAATGTTTTTTATTTTCACATTTAATCTACCTAATCAATTCTTCTCCCGCTTTGTTGTTGTTGCATTTTCGGTGTTCTTGCCATGTCTTGTCTTCCCGTGTCACTTTTCGAAGCGAATTTAGTTTGAAATATTATTGCTTTTCTTAATGCCATTGACAAAGTAATACTTTCGTCTTCCTCGCAAAGCCGTTCAAATATTTTATTTGGTAGACCGATTACAAAACGATCCAAAACAAATGTGTCGAAATACGCGCCGTAGTTACATGTTAGAGCCAATTGTTTTACTCTCGCGAACCACGCTGCCACAGACTCTTCATCTCTTTTCATCGCAGTGTGAAACTTGTTCTGCTCTGAAAAACGATTGTAGGCGGTGTATATTGAATAGTCAGTATCGAACATAACCCTTTATATGTTTTAGATGATAGCAAATGAGATCTGCATAAACTGTGTAGTACACTATATGGTTTAGCGCCAATAAAAGTCAATAAAGTTGTCTTTTTACTCTTGTCATCTTCACACTCAACTTCAGCGAGATGATTTTCAATTGTCTCTTTCTATATGTTCCAAGACACGTGCTGTGGTGTAAAGTCTTGTATGTTCGTTGTTTGCAATACCGTAATTTGTATATTTGCATTAACTTGCTTGACATCAGGCATATTTATATACATATTATATAAATTGCAATGCACAGTTCACGTATTACGCGTTGACCGAGATAATATTATTTTTTTCTCGTCCCCATAAATTGTAATGTTTTACATACGTATCAATAAACATGCACGTCTTACTCCAATGAGGTTTAATCCATAATTGATTACATACTAATTCTTATGACATTATTTAGTACTTAGGAATAATACGAGCGTTAGGGTTGTCGAGTTCTTAACATTCAAATAATTTGATTCAATACCTAACACTTATGGACAGCCTAACCCACCCCATTTTTAAAATTGTTTTTTTTTCCGATTCCAATAACATTTATATCAATTTTCATTCCTGTAACTTAGATAAATGCAAAGAATCGACGAGTTTTGTTTATCGCTTATATTTGATGGTGGGGTATAGTCTCTCCAATTTTGACTAACATTTAGATGATTACTTCTTCCGATCCCATTAACATGTATGCTAAAGTTTATCCCTCTAACTCAAATAAATGCAAAGATATGATGAATTTTATTTATCGCTTATATTGGGATTGGAGCATCGCCCATTCTGATAATGACCACACTTAACAAAATTAGTTCTCCTATTTCCGAATCACATAAAAGTAAAAAATAGACAAAAAAACAATACTAAGGAAAAAATGGCACACCATTTGACATCCTAGAGATAAAGCTTTATAAAATAAATGAACATATGAACTGAAAATATAATTGCAATATAATTGCAACTGGACTATAGCCAATCTTGACACAAAATAGCACTATACCAAGCCATCAGTTTGGTTTCAGACGACGGCACTCAACAGTACAACAAATATACAGAGTTGTTAATAAAATAATGAACGATATTGATATAAAAAAAAACTGTATAGCTGTTTATATTGACATTGCAAAAGCATTTGACAAAGAGTGGCTCCTTCTCAAACTAAGCAACATCTTGTCACAAAATATATTTAATCTAATTAAGAGTTATATTAATGACCGATACTTCTTCATAAAATATGACGATGCATGTTCAAATGTCTTGACAGCGGGAGTATCCCAAGGTAAGTGTACTTGGACCGCTACTATTTCTTTTATAAACAGCAGATATTCTAACGCCAACAGACCAAGGGACTATGATAGCGACGTTCGCTGATGATACAGTTCTGATGGCTTCCGACAAAAATTAAAAAATGGCTACAAAGCCATTTTGTATTACAAACACATTTTAACAAAAACAATGACATGGTTCGAAAAATGGGCAATAGAAATTAACAAGGAAAAAAGGTTCATGTGATATATACAAATAGCAAATACAGTAAATACTCACTTAAAATTATGGACGAAGAAATCAAAATTCAAACCAGTGCAAAATTATTTTTGAATAACGATAGATGCTGAACTTATATGAAAACAATATATAACAAATAAACGAAATGAAGTCAAAAATAAATTTCGACAATTTAACTGGACTCTAGGAAAAAACTCTAAATTATCATTATATTATAAAAATATAATAAATAAAGCGATTATAATGCCGATATGGAAATACAAGATAGAGATTTAGGGAACAGCCAGCAAAGAGAATTTACAAATTATTCAAAGGACTCAGTCAAAAATGCTAAGAATAATTCCAAAAACTGATTGGTATGTTGCAAACAGGGACATCCATCGTAACCTGGGTATCGACACAGTGGCAGAAACCATTAAGAAATGCAGCCACCACCACACCAAACGATTCATCACGCATGGAAATTCACATATAATTACCAGCAATAGAGATTCAAAATCGCTGACGACTTAACCGATTTACACGCAAAGAGCTTGTACATCGCTCTTATAACTTTTTCGCTTTAAATTGTAATGTAAATATAATTTGTTTTAAATTCTGATAAGTCAAATTTGCGATATCTTTGCATCCGTTTGAGGTAAAGAAATAAAATTCGATACACATGATAACGCAAAGATTAATTATTTATAATTATCATAACCCGCAGTTTCACCTGCGTATAAAGTTACCAAACTTTTCACAATTGCCCAATGAATCTGGTGCATTGTCTTCTCCAGGATATTTCCGTTAACATGCATATCCATTTTCATTCCTGTTATTCAAATGGATTGGAAGATATAAAGAATTTTGTTTATCGCTTATATAGGAGGTGGGGTATCGCCCCTCCGATTTTGACCAAGATTAATAGGATGACATTTTCCTATCCCAATATTAATCTTGGCCACCGGTTTCCTCCTGAAGACCCCATAGTTGTTGACGAATAATGTGCCGTTTATAAAGATCTTGTTATCAAAAGTCAGCAAGTAAGTGCTGGCGACGGATTGTTGAAAGACAGCATGGTTTGATATGTTTGCAGCGGCATTGTTGATAATTACTGCACCATCACGTTTGTAGTATGTCCTAAGTATCCGTACTTGTCACGTCGCCGTCCGATATTGGTATGTAGTTCGAAGAAGTATAATTCGTTAGTTTAATGGTCGCGGTCGTGAAAGTCGTCGATAAAGTCATCAGCAACGATGGTAATCTAAGGTAGCGAAAAAAAAAATGTTTCAGAAATATAAAAAAGTTTTCTTAGAATCGTATAAGACGATTTTCTTAATTCCTTAGATTGTCCTTATGGACCGCCCTCCCGAGGTATGCTTCCACTATGCCATCTGTGCATAATGGGGTCAATTTATTTCTGAGGCGTCTGTTTGATTTGACCCAAACTCTAACTTGATATTTTTTTGGTTTTCTATTTTCGTATTTTTCTGTTCAATTTTCTTGTACTGGGCTTTCTTGATTCTTTTCCTAATCTGTTTTCGTATCTCTATTGATTTTGAATGAATAATTTCAATTGGCTTATTTTTTTGACCGAATGGATAGTTTTATTATATTCTATTGTTGGTAGCAGAATAAGGTCGACAGTTTCGCTAATTTTTCTATCAAGTTTCATGCAACGTGCTATTATATTAATGTGCTATAAAATCTTTCTATCTGACCATTAGAGAAGGAAGTGCAAGTGGTAACTTTGGGGGTCTCCGACCATTATTTCTTCCTGTTACATAAATCTGCACAAAACCAATAGGCTCTTATGCCTTCGGTACAAGGCCTAAAAAGCAGCTCACAATATATTGCGTTTACTACTCCCACATCTTGTAGTGTCTGTAGAAGCGTGCTGCGATATGCGACTCATATAACGTGTCTTGCTGAATTTACGTTCTACGTAGGTGAAATCAGCTTCTTCGATTCTCAATTCGGTACAAGGCCTAAAAAGCAGCTCACAATATATTGCGTTTACTACTCCCACATCTTGTAGTGTCTGTAGAAGCGTGCTGCGATATGCGACTCATATAACGTGTCTTGCTGAATTTACGTTCTACGTAGGGGAAATCAGCTTCTTCGATTCTCAATTGTGTAGGTCAGGGACTCTTCACTGTGAATGGTAGCAAGGTCCGAATATTGGGAACCAGGGTGTAGGGCGTTCAAGTTCTGAGGCGACAATGCGTCAGCCAAATAATTCTTCTCTCCAGGTTTGTAGATCAAGTTCGCATTATGCTCATAAAGCAAAGGTCAAGGGTTGATGATCAGTGAAAATATTGAGTTCTTTAACCCCGTACAGGTTATTCCGGAGACGTTTGAGAGCCCAAACAATTTTCATAATCTCCCGTTCGATTGTTGCAAAATGTTCTTCCTTATCCCGCAATGATCTTGAGATTATTGTCATCGGACGTCCTTCTTGGGAAGTCCGGGTACCTTAACATCACATCTTCAGATTTTAAAATAATCTTCAATCTATCAAATGTTTTCAGCTGTTTAGCTGTAAGTTCGACTTTAAGTTTCTTTGACTGATTGTCACTTACCTTACCATTATCACCTTTTAACAGCTCAGTTAGAGGCTTAGCCAAGGCGTCATTGTCTTTAATGAAACGTCTATAGCCCTAGGAATGACCTAAGGTCGAATATGTTAGATGGTGCCTTGAAATTCAAAATAGCCTGTACTTTGTCGGTAGACGTTTTTATACCGCCTCTAACTACAAATCCCAAGTACTCCACACATTTTTTAAAAAATTTAGACTTCTCTTGGGATACCCTCATGTCAGCATCGTAAAGGTTTTTTAAGACCCAGTCAATGTGCTTGACGTGATCCTCCTTACTTTCGGAAAATATTATCACGTCATCAACATAGACATAACATGTTTTCCCAATTTGTTCTCTCAGAACATCATCTATTGCCCTTTGAAATATGCTTGGGGCGTTTGAGAGACCGAAAGGAAGCCGACAGAATTCGTACTTCCCTTTGTTTACTGAGAAAGCTATCATTTCCCTGTCCCTCTCAGCGAGCTCGATTTGATGAAAACCGGATTTCAGGTCCAACGTTTAGTCGTTTCGAGAAGTTTAATTTCATTGTATATGAAATCGTTGTACGCATCAATTTGCATACATATGTTGAAAGAATAAAAAAATAAGATTTCATGTTAAATATGTTTCTTAAACATTTCTGTTCAATTTGGGTGCCCCGTGGATAGATTTGACCTGAAATGGTCTCTCGACATTTGTGATATTTTTTAATTCGGAAAAAGGCTTAATATAATTTTTTGATGCTCCTCTGTCGATTACAGTTAGTAATAAACCGCCCCGCTACATTTCGTTCAATGTAGGGAAGGTAGGACCTAAAAAATTCAACGAGTCTTCAAAGGCAGCGTCATCTTCGAATGACGTAACACCGTCCTCTGCAATAGTCTGATAATGGTTATTATCAGTGGTCTATTCCTACATAGTGTAATTTATCTTCTGTCGGATCTGAGCCGAGCTTGATTTCCCGTCAAAGTTGGCTGCCGATCCCACAAATTGGCGTCAGAAGTGAACAAAAACGCTAAAAAGATAAGTTATTAGCATCAAACAACACAAATAATGTTAATTTTTGCTGTGAAAAATTGTTTAAAACGTTTTGCATTAACAAATCGTGGAGAACAAATAAACTGACAACAACATGCAAGTACAAGCGAGAGTGGGATACAAGCCTCAGTAGCAACGATTTCACAAGCATTCAAGTAGCTGGTGTGTGTATACTGCTAGGCAACGAACAACAACAACAAATAGCGTCGGTGTCAGTTCTTCAAGCAGTTTGGTACAAACAACGGCAACAGGTACGAATGAAGGAAAACGAAAATATCCGTTCATTCGACGACAAAGCAATTTGAGGTGCATGAATTGTTTTGTGAACAGAGGATCTTGTACGTGAGTTTGCAGAGAGCAGGCGGTAGCAGAACTGGAGGCATTACTAGTACGTAGACGAACGAGCTTGTTTCGAGTATTTGAAATACATAGGCAGAAGGGCCGGTAAGTGTATTGGCGGTACGGAGACGAAATAGTTTGTTTCGTGTGTTGGCGATATGTATGCAGTTGACGCCGGTGCGCAGATTTACGGGACAGGCAAGTGTGGAAAAGACAGCAAGCGGCGTTAGTAAAGCGGCCTAGACATTATCATGCAGCATGAAGAAAATCTTTAATTGTGTTAGTAAAATATTTATGTGTGCGGCACATATACGATGCATGACGAAAAATCAAATCGATTTAGATATTTTGCAAATCATGCTCGCTCTCTCATGCATTGACTGACCGTTTAAGGGACAGCATGATCCAGTCACTCATTCGACAAAACGTTTTGTAGCGAACGGATGCCAGAAAAGTTAAATTTTGGCTAAAATAATAATTCTTCAAAATCAAGAAATTTACATTTCAATTTCATAAAATATGATATTAGTGTGTGTTCGGTGTCGCTGATTGTTAATTTAAAGTGAGATTAAAAAAATGTTCCACTATAAGGCACAAATCATTATTTGTCCTTTATTTTTTATTTTTTTTTTTTTATAATTCAATATATAAACGGTATTTATTTTTAAATATTCAGTCACCAATTGCAAAATTGTTTCAGTGTTTGATGATTAAAAATACATATAAACATATGATACTCATCCCATTTAATTAAAAATCAGTAAATATGCCGATACTGGCCCAACGTGTATCAAAGAAAAATTCGTATTCCGTCGACATAGTACACTTCAACATTTCGAACACAAATGAAGAATGAAACCATTGAATGATAATGTTCTGTTGAAAGCTTCATGCACACGTACACAAGAGCGGCATCATGCCGCATGATGATGTCTAGGCCGCTTAAAGAAAAAGAACACAACCACAAAAGATAGTGGTTGCGTGGGTGTTGCGAGGAGTAGGCAGACAATTTTGGCTTCACTGCGTCGGCGTCATCCGCTAAGAAAGGCCGAAGCAGAAAAAAGTCGTCATCATCAGTAGCAGAGTATTGAACAGTCGTCGTCATCGTCAGTAGCAGATCATCAGAAGCGGAGCTTCAGTAGTAAAGTATTCAACAGTCGTCGTCATCGTCAGTATCAGAGCATCAGTAGCGGAGCATCAGTAGGAGAGTATTGAACAGTCGTCGTCAGTAGCAGAGCATCAGTAGCAGAGAGTTGAGCAGCGGACGTTAATATCGACAAAGGAGAAGCACTGCAAGTATTAATAATTTATTAATTTGTAGTGTATTATTAGAAACAGCATATATATTTAGTATTAGAAAATTTTAACAAAATTTTGTACAACTTAAGTTTGAAAGTAGTGTTAATATTTACATTTACACACTAACAATTCGCTAAAGTAGTATATAAGTGTGAACAGCAACACGATGAACGCGAAACAGATAAAAGCATTGAACTGCAATGAATTAAGGCAGAGACTTAAAGAGGTTGGCTTAAATAGTGATGGGTTAAAGAAAGATTTGCAGAAGAAAGTGTTAGAACATTATGAATTATTTGTGAAACCGATTCTCGTGACGAAGATCAATGGATTGACGAATTTGAACATGTAGCCAATACAGTAGTTTAGGATAAGCTACAAAAGTTTGTATATGCCAAACAACTATTAACAGGAGCCGTTAAGCTATTCGTGCGAGGTTTGTCTAGCATTCGCAGCTGGGATAATTTAAAGCAATCCTTACAAGATGAGTTTGGTACGGTACGGTGTGCTTCAGAAGTTCACAAAAGGTTACAGAATAGACGTAAACAGATGTATGAGTCGTTGATTGAGTATCTAAATTCACTCATTGAGATAGGAAAGCCTATACATGTTGATGAACAAAGTATAATTAATTACTTTAAAGAAGGTGTCCCGAACAGTCGATTAAATAAAATAGTTTTATACTCAGCAAAGTGTTTAAAAGATTTGAAGGGGCAAATAAATATTTATGAAAAAGTGAAGACACGACCAGAATATTTCCAACATCGAAGAAGATCGACGATCATTTTAGAAGAAAAGACTAAAACTCAAATTAGATACCGGTTGCGACTTGAGTATTATCCGCGAAGATATACTTCAGCCGATGGGTCCAATAAAACTGAAACCAGAAGCGAGACATTTGTCAGGTATTGGACACGGGAAATTGTCAACAATAGTATGGTTTAAAACTATTGTGGTAGCGGACGGAATAGAAGTTAATATAACTTTTCATGTAGTACGAAGAAATGATTTGCCATACGTAGCAATCTTAGGATATGACTTGCTTAAGAATGTGAATGTATTAATAGAAGAAAAGAGTACCAAATTTCTAGAAAAAAGAGAATCAAAAGAAAATGATTTGTTTTCTGAGTTTAGGGCGTTGTACGTAACAGAGATGGAAGTTTTTCCAAAAAAGTTAGAGAGTTTAGAACTGACACATTTAAGGTTTAAAGCGAAAAGTTGTGTTGAGGAATTTGTTTGCAGTTACAAGCCCAAACAAGTAGTAGAATCTCCTATTGAAATGAAGATTTTACTTGAGAATGATATCCCTGTTTTTCAAAATCCGCGAAGATGTTCATATGTTGATAAAGAAGTTATTGAAAATACAAGAATGGTTGGCGCAAGGCAACGTTGGCTTAAGCCGTCTGATTACGCCTCGCTAATTGTTCTTGTCAACAAGAAGGGCACAACGAAACGATTTTGATGTGATAACAGGCGACTTAATGAAAAAATTATTAAAGATCGTTTTCCATTGAATCTAATAGATGACGTTGTTGAGGAATTATACGGGTATTCAATTTTTACAACACTGAATTTAGCAAATGGTTTTTTCCATGTGCCCATTGAGAAGAGTTCTAGGAAGTATACAGCATTTGTTACATACAATGCACTGTATGAATTTACACGGCTACCTTTTGGTATATCAAATTCACCAGCAGTTTTCTGTAGATACATAAATGCAGTTTTTAAGAACCTGATACATTATGGAACCTTACTGACATATATGGACGATATAGTAAATCCAGCTCCAGTGTAGAAGAAGTTTCTGAAGAGATGTAAAAACGAAATACATTTTTTGGGTTATATTATAAGCAAAAATAAGATAAAGCCCACAGAGAATAAAATAAGTTCAGTCCAAAGTTTTGCGATTCCTCAAACTCGAAAAGGTTTGGAGAGATTTCTCGGATTGACATCTAATCTAAGAGGATTCATAAAATATTATGCAATTTTAGCAAAACCTTTGTCAGATGTACATCGAACGAAGGGCGCGAATGGCAAGAACGCGAAAATCATGTTGAGAGACGATGAATTATTGGAATTTGAACAATTACAAGAACATAGTAATTACAAATGCACCAGTTCTAGGCATTTATAATCCAAAAGCAGCAAGGGAAGTATATACAGATGCTTCAAAATTTGGATATGGTGGTATTCTAATTCAAAAAAAATTCTATGGATCAAGCTTGGCGTCCAATAGAATTTTTAAGTAGGAAAACGGAACCCCACGAACAAAACTATTGCGCGTATGAATTAGAAGTTTTAGCCGTAATTGAAGCTTTGAAAAAATTGAGGATTTATTTATTAGGAACAAAATTCAAAATTATTACAGACTGTAATGCGTGTACTAGTTAGAGTTGCCAGATGTTACAGGAACTTCATTACTAAATTGGGCATCGAAGTGGCTCGCAAATGAAGCATGTCGATACGTTGAGCTGATCGAAGATTCATTAAAATATCGATTAGAAGCAGCACAAATGAGTGACTCATGGATAAAAGCTGTTAAGGAAGTTTTAAAGACAGATTGCTATGAAGAATATTACTTGAAAAAAGGTATGCTTCACAAAGACCCGAACAAAGATGATTATACCAATGATTGTTAAGTTTAGTTGTAAGAATGTAGCCAATTAGTTGCGTCACGTAGATCGAGCTCTGCAAATATTGAATAACACTGCACCCCATTTTAAGTTCTTACCGGGTTAGACATGAGATTTTCAAATAGCATAGATTTAGCATAGGTATTAGAAGACCTGGCGGTTAATGAACTTCAAAACGATAGAGAAAATAGAAGAAAGAATGCTCAACAAAATATTCCAAAAATTCAAGCAGAAAGTCGTAACAGTTTCAATAAAAATAGGAAAGTCGAAACAATGTTCAATGAAGGGGACCTCGTTGCCATAAAAAGAACGCAATTTGGAACGGGTATGAAATTTAAACCATCCTTTTTTGAACCGTACAAAATAGTGAGAAAATGCTTCACGGTCGATATCAAGTGAAAAAAGTAGGTGACCATGAAGGACCTAAACAAAGGACGACAGTAGTAGAATTCATGAAAGCCTGGATTAGTTCTTTCGGGGCGAATAAATTGTCAGGACGTCCGATTGTAGAATCAGGATTAAAGTGAGCAATAGCAGAGCCTACTCTCACGCAGAGTTGCAAGGCAGAGAGCGAGAGAGTAGAGTGAATTATGCAAAGCAGATAAACACAGAATGAATTGAGCAGACAAAACAAAGAACAGAAATGATGAAGAGCAGAGTTGCTAAGTAAAAAGGCGGAAAGGTTTCTGAGTAGTCGTTGTTGCTGTGCGGTATGTTTAAAATAAAATGAAGCGAAGAGCTTATGTTGGAGCATAGCCACAAAAATTAGGAACGTAATTGTTAAACTAACAAACATAGTTTATAATCAAAATATAAATTAAAAAATATATTAAAAAGCTATTATAATAAATATAAAATAAAAGCCTACAAAACAAACATTTCATTGGTCGTTTAACCATAAATCTCATAAATTGGTCGCTAAACCAATAAAATCCCACATAGATTATCGAAAGTTCTACGAATTCACAGTTGATGATAACTTTACCATTCCAAATTTAAACTCATTGTAAGATTATTTTGGCAGAGAACAATATTGTACAACCCTGGATTTAGCTAAGTGATTCTATCAGATAGAATGAAGACAGCATTTTCAACTCCAATGGGACATTACGAATTCGTTCGTATGCCGTTCGGGTTAAAGAATGCTCCATCAACATTCCAAAGACATATGAATCATGTTCTTAGGGTTCACATTAATAAAACACGTGTTGTATATATGGATGACATATTAATATTAAGTACTTCATTAGAAGAACACATGAACAGTATAAAAAGTATATTTCATGCCCTTAGAAAAGCCAAATTAAAAATTCAAGTGGAACAGTGCGGCTTTCTAAAGAAAGAAACTCAATTTTTAGGACTCGTTTTAACATATTTCGGAATAAAACCAAATCCATGAAAAAGTCTCTATCCAAAAACAAAAAATTCCAAAAACAAATAAACAATTCACATCGTTTTTGCGAATGACAGGTTTTTTTAGAAAATTTAATAAGGATTACGCAAAGGTAGCAAATCCAATGTCTAAGTACCTTAAAAAAGATGAGTCAGTTAATATAAACAATCCCAATTATGTTGCGAAATTTAAAAAATTAAAAGATATCGTTCCCAATTCACCAATTTTACGTTAACCAAATTTTAATAAAAGATTAAAAATAACAACTGATGCAAGCAATTTCGCAATTGGCGCTGTTCTATCTCAATTGCACCCAATTTCATACGCATCTAAAACTTTAAACAAGCATGAAATACATTACTCCAATTCTGAAAAAAAAACTGCTAGCAATAGTATGGGCCGTAAAATATTTTAGACCATATGTATTTGGCAGGGAATTTGATCTAGAAAATGATCACCAACTACTTAAGTGGCTTATGGCAAAGTACTCAGGTAAAGACATAAGCCCAAGGCTTCAAATATGGCTAATGAGCATAGGCGAATACAATTTTACTATAGATTATATTAAAGGAAGAGTAATAATATTGCTGATTTTCTAAGCAAGACGCTTTTCTAGGACAAGACGAAGTACTTGGTGTCTTCTCGCACTCCGTCAATGCGTCTTGGACGGTCAGTGACGTTGGAGAATTTCAACTTCAGTGTTGTAGAAAACTTCGTCTATCTCGGAACAGAGATCACCAGCAACAACAACGTCAGCCTGGAGATCAGGCGAAGACTCACACTTGCAAACCGATGCTTTTTTGGGCTGAGCAAGCAAATGAGAATTAAAGCCCTCTCTCGACGGACGAAAATAAAGATATATAAGACGCTGATACTCCCGGTCCTACTGTATGGCGCAGAGGCATGGACCGTGATTGAGTCCAGTGGCTGCACTGGGCTGGGCACCTCATTCGAAAGGACTAAAGAACTCCAGCTCGCATGGTTTATAGGGGGGCCCAAACTTGATTGGTGGACGCCGACATAGAGGACGACCGGGCACTCGATGGAATGACCAGGTATGGAGAGATCTCTCCGTACTTGGCAATCAGAACGACTGGCGCCAGCGCGCACTGGATTATGGAGGCTGGCGCGCTTTCCTGGACGCGGCCATGACCGGCCATTTAAGTAAGTAAGTTAGATTTTCTAAGCAGAACTAAAAATGAAGAAATGTTTAATGGATAGGAAGACATAGATAATATATGGATAGAAGTGCAAACAATCCACTCTCAAGAAGAGGATCTTAATAACAATATTGGCATTTTAGATACAGTTGTAAACCGGTTTAAAGTTCAAATTGCGTTAGTTCAACAAAAACAAGCTAACGTATCCAATATATTGAATAAGAAGCGAATATATGTCAAAAAGTTATTGACGAAAATCAAGTCATTAATATTGTTCAAAAAAAGATTAAAAATGGAAAAGTAGGAATGGGGGTAACTTTGGGGGTATCTCCGACATTTATTTCTACCTGTTACATACATTTGCACAAAACCAATAGGCTCTTGTACATTCGGTACTGGGCCTAAAAATACATGTAAATTTTTATACAATAGAAAAACAGAATTAAAACAAATCGACGAAGAAACTGTATTTAATAAAATTGTGACGATAGGAACATTAACTGGAAATTTTTTAATAAAATTTTACAATTGTTCAAAAACAATACTAAATGTAACATTAAAAAACAAATATAAAATGTATTTTGAAAAATGTTTTTATCCTCAAGAAGATGAAAAAGAAGTAAACATATAGAGCCAATTATTGCAAATAGTTGAACTCAAACACCACAGAAATGTATTATATTGCAGAAGTGTAACCCTATTAATAAGTACCCGAGTCCATATGCATTTTGATGCGCTGAACACGCATCTGAAGTCTGTTTTGCTCCATCACGTCTGGATTTTGACATAACCTCAACATGGCGGATTTTATGTGACAGACAAACCTTTTTAAATAACGAGGGATTTGCTTGAATCGTGTTACTCAGGGGTTTTTGCGGTCGCTGATTACGAATTTCAAGTCAGACTTTCAAAATTCAAAATGGCGGATCCAATGTGGCGGAAGAATTTTTAAAAAATTGGTGGATTTTTGCGAAACTTGGTATTTGTAAGTTTTTAAGTACACTGATAAGGAATAAACCATCGGCATTAGCATAACCCGATGTACACCACGAGGAGGTTGCACGAGCGGATTTTGTACATCATGAAGCTCTTATAAGGGCTATTTGGTATTTGGGTTTAGATAAAACTAATAAGAAGGTTACATCAGCTGATTTTGGACATTACGTAGCTCTTATAAGGGCTGTTTGTTATTTTAGATTATATTATATTAATAGTTATCCTTTTTGCTGTTGTAACGTGTTTTCTTTTCTTCAAATGCCTTATGCAAAGTATTTCGACTTCCTTTTCTGCCTGTTTTTCGTATGTCCCTCTTGAGCATCCAACAGAAATCTGCCAACATATTTTCGTCCCATCTTCCTTGATAGCGAGTTTCCATCACTTTTATATCTTGATGGAAACGATCGCCTTGTTCTTCGCTGAAATGTCCGAGATTTTCAGGAAAACTATCAAGATGAGAACGTACGAAATGTAATTTTAAGTTCAACAGACATCCCAATTTTTTAAAGTCCCTTATCATTTTGGGGACTCTTTCTATTTCCTAAAAAGTTTTCTGAGACTGCCTTGAAACTCAGCCAAGCTGCTTTTTCCACTTTATTTATTTCAGAAAAAAAGACTTCATTCTTAAATAGTGTTCCAATTTGAGGTCCATCAAACACTCCTTCTTCTAATTTTGCCTCAGAAATTTTAGCAAATTTCGTTTGAAGGTACTGGAAGCACTAACCTGTCTTATCTAGAGCTTTTACGAATTGCTTCATAAATCCAAGCTTTAAGTGAAGAGGAGGAATCAAAATTTTCGATGGATCTACTAAATGTTTGTGAATAATGTTTTGTTTACCAGGAATAAACGCTTCTCTTTTCGGCCAATCTTTTTTCTTACAATGATTCTGACGATCTCTACTGTCCCACAAGCATAAATAACAAGGATTTTTAGTTAATCCCGACTGTTGGCCAAGTAAGAATGTTATTATTTTTAAATCGCCACAGATCTGCCATTTGAGTTGCTCGTAATTAATTTTCTCTAAAAGCACATCTAAATTTTCATACTTTTCCTGCATGACAGTTGAGTGAGTTATTGGAACTGCGACATAAACGTTTGTATTATGGAGTAAAACTGCCTTTATACTTTACTTTGAAGAGTCTATAAGCAGTCTCCAATCTTGAGGTTCATAGCAATTTTTTTTAAATTCATTCATAAGTCCTCTGACATCAGTACAAAATACTAGTGATGAATCCTTATCTTTTGTGAAATGCTTACGGAATTCCTTGTCTCGTTCTCAGTAAAATGAGACCTTGGTGCCTGGTTCCAGACAATGTTTCTTCCTAAAATATGAGGCTAAGAACTCTGCACCATCTTTGGGTAAACCTAAATTTCGTACAAGGTCATTCAAGTCCGATTGCGAAGTTAATGCTGGTGGAACTGTTACCTTCTTTGTGTATGGAACATACACTCAAAAAAAAATGTTCCTAAAATTTAGGAATCATTGCCTAAAAAATTTTTTTCTACCTAAAACAGGAAATTAAAGTAAAATTTTGCCTAAAAATGAATTTTAAGGAAAAAGTTTCCTAATATTTTAGGTAAAAAAATTTTTAATTTAGGTCATAAAATTAATTTTTAGGCAAAATTTTACCTTAAATTCCTGTTTTAGGTAAAAAAAATTTTTTAGGTAATGTTTCCTAAATTTTAGGAATTCATCCTCAGATTCTGCGTTCTCAGCATTTTCAGTCATCAATTAAATCAGTTGTACACTTGTTGGGTGAAACTGAAATTGGAGATGTCACTGATTTGACAGTCACATACTGAATTTTGTTTTTACTTTTAATACTGAAACCTGCTACTTTATTCGAACAAAAATAGCAATCTGCTTCACATCGAGGTTTTGTCAAGACTGTTGGATTGGAGTATTTGATAAACTTCTGATTTTTATCAGATTTCCAACGATAGAGCGAACACCAATATGTATTTAAATTGCACATCATAAAAATATTATTCCAACAATCTCTTCAGTTCTCATACTACCCTAAACACCGAAGCTGATAAGCATAAAATCGTTAGTCAGACAATCTTTAAATTTCTTACACTATTCGAAGTGAACACAGACATCATAACACTACACATCATAAAATAGAAAAAAAAAATTTTAAGGTCTTAAAATTCAAATTTACGTGATCATAACGTAGAAGTAAGTAAATCAATATTTAGAATAAACCAAACTCGTTTTATTTCGTGCATATAATTCATCAGAATTATATATATGTAAAGTTATTTAGTGATCCAAAATTTGTTAGTAATGCATTTTAGCAGGCTTAGTGGTCATTGTGCATGATAAACATGCTTGTACATATTAATCAATGTGAAGAGAGAAAATTATTTGCAACATATTGGAACATAATAGTGAAGAGCAACGGATACACGTGTTTCGGTTTCTGCTACGAAATCTCATCAGTCCGCTTGGCCGTGTCAAATGCAAATTCTTGCTTATAAACATACACAAATTGAAAAGTCCCCTGTGAATCATATGCATTGCATGGTAATTTTGAGAGTAATTTTCAATATCTATATGTATTTTGTTGTTGCATTATCCCCCTAACACTAAATAACTTTACATAATACTAACGTATGGTACGACGTTTTAGAATTAATTAAAAAATTTTCAATAATAAAAATTAATTATAAAAACTATTCGTCTGAAGTTGAGTTTCTCAACCTAAAGACAAAACTTTCACAACGTCCCAAACCTGTAAGTTTCTATCAACGAGTAGAAAAAGGCATGGGCGTAGTTGTTAGGGGGATAATGCAACAACAAAATACATAGTTTGAGTAAGCTGCTCAATTCAAATTGCTACATATAGATATTGAAAAAACTCAATTGCGATAAAAATTGACATACAATACTTTCGTGGAAATACGTCGATATAATCATTTTGTTTGTAGCCAATTCAACTTTTTTACACCATATTTGTTTAATGGGTCTATATTCCTATTAGGTTCCGCCAGGAACCATATTTGACGATCCTAGGTAAATTAACCAAAACAATTTAATTACATACAAAAACGCAGAAATATAAGTTAGTTCAA
>JAWNNP010003186.1:0-21330 GCA_035044805.1 Leucophenga maculata
TCCCTATAGACTTCGAAACCGCTCAGAAAAATCCAACCAAATTTGTTATTTAAAACAAAACCAAAAAAAAAAAAAAACCAAACAAAATGTTTTCTTTTCTAAACTTCCAGAAGTAAATACAATTGTATAAAGACTAATTCTAGCAGTCCGCAATAGTCCTTTTACAATATAATTTATTAGAATTAAAGTAAGATTCAGCAAATTTTAATTTTTTAGCTAAAATAACCAGAAACACAAAAACTGTTTTATTAAAAAGATTTGAAAGGATGGTAGGGATAGATGACGAATACTCTTTAGATGGCAAATATGTTGAATACAAGATATTTGAAGAAGTAGCTGGAGAATCCTTGTACATACAGACTGCCGGACAAGTGAATGGACGGAGAGACGGACATTTCAACGTCGACATTTACTAAACATTTTTACACTATGATTCCGCGAATCTACAAACACGCAAATATGTAAGCAACAACAATGCCGATTAAGGACAAATATATTTTCTAATGATTCGCAACAGTTAGAAGGAAAAACAGGTAGCAGCAAATATTACGCTTGGCATCAGATGTCATTTTATAGTCTGGGAATTTCGGTCATTAGCAACTTTTCACTACCTGGTACATCGTTCAAATAGTATAAAAGCTGCCGCGAATTTCAACAACTTTATAGTTCATTGCAAACACTTAAACTTCGAATATCTTCTTACAACAACTCTTCTCGAACATTTTAAACGAATTGAAAAATGGCTGAAAATAATGGAGTAATGAGTCTGTACAAGTACTTACCATTCATTGAACATCTTCTAAATAACAATTTGATGAGCCCAGGAATGAAACATTTACAAACGGCCATTGAAAGTAAAAAAACAGTCATGAGCCCGGGATTAATCGATAGACTGGAAAAAACTATGTATGCACACTACTTCACCCATTTCGAAAACAAGGAAAATTGTCCAAAATGGATAAGAGACTTGTTTCTTCGAGCAGGAGTAACTACAGTTTCTTTGAACCCAACAACTTAGGATGTGGAAGCCGGCAACGCCCTGTGAAGTACGAGTATGGAGCCTGGTGACAACAGCTGCGAAAATATACAATGGAAAGATAAAATATAAATAAAATCTCTTCTTTAGAATAATATAATTCAGTATTTATATATATTGAACTATGATTATTGCATGTCACAAATAATTGATGCCTAAATGTAAATTAATTTCGAGAAACATTAATTTTTAGCTTAAATAAAGAACTTATTTCAAAATGTAAATCAATTTCATTCTTTTTTTATTAGCTGCCACTTGTTTTGATGTAATTGTATGGAATTGTAATGCGTTCGGCATTATTTCTGCTTTATTTTAATTTGTAGCCGACTTCAAAAAAGGAGGAGGTACTCAATGCGACCGTATATATATTTTTTATGTGTGCCGGCGGATAGCTTCATCGTTTATGAACTGATTTTGATGATTATTTTTTTGTTTGAAAGGATATACTCTTGCAGTAGTCCCACGTCATAGTCAACAAGTCAGGATCCGATGAAAGGATCTCATCGAAATTAAGAGTCGAAGCTCTGCCACCTTACAATCGATTAACAAAATTCGTCATATCTTTCCCTGATAATGATAAAAAGCGAAAAATAACAAAGTAAAAGATTGAATTCAAAATAGTTTTATAGGCAACCTACTCATCTGTTTGAAATCGGTGCTAAGTCAAATGGGTAGAAGTAAGATGTCAGGCAACTGCAACGGGTGATTCAAAAGCATAATACGAGCCAAACTAAAGAAAAAATTATGCAACTACGTTCAGGTTTTCTTATTTGCTTGTGCCTATAAAGTTATTGTTCATTCATTCATTCAACAACAAAATGTTTGCCTTACAAAAACCCAGGAAAGACTACATATTTGTACGGAGCTATCCTTTCTAGTGGTCCGATTCGATACATATGGAATATTTTAATAGAATTAAAGTAAAATACATCAAGTTTGACATTTCTAGCTAAACTAATAAGATAAACAATTTATTTTTTATTAGAAAACTCAGTAACAAGGTTTAAATTTGAATGAGTACTATCCTTCAAAGAGGGTTGGTTTTACAGGTCAATAGGCGACGATTGTATTTTAGAAACCATCGATGTTTGTCGATAGTCTCGTCCACAATTTCAATTTACATAAACAACTTCAATTTATTCGAATTTTATATCAAAAATGTCAATTTATGTATGTCATATTATTTTATCCAAAAATTTTAATTCATAATAAGTAGCATGCCTTAATTTTGTTCTTTAAGTCGAGTCCTTCTTACTCGCCTTGCTAAAGTAGCCTTCCAATTCCTCTGAAGTAGCATGTATACATAAATATTTCGATTTAAGCAAAATCATTCAAGTTAAAAATAAAATTTTGGATAAATTCCTTTCCTCAAAAATCAACAGATTTCTAAGATTTCCAAAATAATAAAATAAACGCGGAATAATTTTTTTGCAACCTAGTCCTTCGCTTATGAGCTGACTGGCGTAAGCCTATTTGACTTTCAAAACCAACCTATCGTGCAATATCGATAATGAAGGGCTACCATCGATAACAGTTCGATAATACTCAACTATCGATATCATCTATAGGTCTCCGCCTCTGCCTGCTTCCCTTGTTATTTATACTGACAGCTGTACATCCAAATAGACGGACTTGTCAATATAGGCTCGACTTATGATGCTGTTGAAAATTATATACAGTTTAGGGGGTCTGTCGTGCTTCCTTCTACCTGTTGTAATTGCACGAACTTAATAAACCCTTTTACCCTTTTATTACACACATCTGCATACCCGCTAATATCTAAATAAGAAAAAATATGCGGAATTAAAAACAAATAGATTGTAATGAAGAGTTGGCAGATGCGAAACAGGTGGCGAAGGATACAGCAGAGCGAAAACAGGTAAAAGCAAAAATTAATCTACGCATCATAATGTCATTTTGTTATGAGGGTTTTTCGGTCTTCACCAATATTTTACTACCTGTCACATCCATGAAATAGTATAAAAGCTGATGTTAATTTAAGTCAACTCATAGTTAATTGCAAACACTCAAAGCTCTAACATCTTCCTGCCACTACTAATCTGGATTACCTTCCACAAATTAAAAATGGGTGAAATAAATGGAGTAATGCGTCTGAACAAGTATTTACCATTTATTGAACATCTTTTAGACAATAAATTGGTGAGCCAAAAAATGAAACAAATAAAAATCTGGATTGAAACTAATAGAAGATTCACAAACCCGCAATCTATCGAATTGATGGAAAGAACAATATTGGAACAATACAGAGACCATTTCGAAAACAAGGAAGATTGTCCGAAATGGATAAGATATTTGTTTAATCGAGTAAAACATCGCCTAGATATGTTGAACTCTTCATCTGAGGATGAGGATGAGGATTCGGACGACTCACAGTGAAGGACGAGTATGAAGCCCGATGATGACAACAGCTGCGATAATATACAACTGAACAAAACATTTTGTATAATTTTAATATTAAGGACCAAATTAAATATAAGGACCAAATTCGATGTTGTAGAATTTTAAAAGTAGAATACCATCTCCCACGAAATGGTCTCCCATTTTTGGAATTACAGGATTTCCCCATTGTATTTCTATTTGCCCACTAATCACTTGTGCTTTAACTTAATAATAAATAATAATAATAATAATAAATATTTTTACATTTTTTATTTCATAACCTTTTCTCGGTTACCTATGACTATAGAGTGGCCTCTGGGCTAACTAATTAATGGTGACATCCAGTGTACCGTACTTTCGGCTCAGTTACTGTAATTATAGACCGGAAAACAAAATTATGTAATATACAAAAAATGACGATTGTAAATTTATACTGGATATCATAGACCCGCCTTAGCTCTGATTGTCTCCTTAATAATAAAGTAAAAACAGAAGTCTTTTGATCTAGTTCTCATGAAATCACTCTATAAATTTTTGGAAGGGTCCATTTAAATTTAAATAGGCTATTGATGACTTTTGATGCTTTGCTGATTCTGAAACCGAAACCCTGATGTATTTTCTAGTTCGAGAAAATACAAGTTCTTTTTTATGTTCAATAATCTTAGTCCTAAATATCAAATATTAATATTGCCATTTTCAATATCGCGATATTATCGACGATGTTTTTTAAAACATCACCAACCACAGCCAGATTATAATACCTTTATCGCAAAAAGATCGAATAAAATATTATGTTTATATGTGTAAGCATCTACACTAATGGCCTCTACTCTCCCACATATATTATGGCATTCGACCGATATCCTTATGTTCCGCTAATGTAAAATCTTAGAGAAGATATTATCTCGTAGGCTAATATGGTTTCATAATAAAAATAATCTTATTTCCCGCAACTAAGTCGGCTATCAAGTCGTACGCTCTTTTTGTTCTTGTGTGATTCGGTCACAGTGGAACACATTTTAGACTCAAGTCGAAACATGAACAAACTTAAAAAAAAAAATTTCTATCAAAACTTTTTCAAGTCTAATTTGAGAATATTTGATTTATCATGGCATGCTACGATGACTTTATAAAATTTTCTTCTCCCAGCCCCATTAACATTTTCCAAATTTCATTCCTGTCGCTCAAATGGATTGAAAGATCTGTTGAATTTTGTTTATAGCTTATATGGGGGTGTGGCATTTTGAAGTTTGGTCTACAAGTTCGTTGCCTGAAATCATGCAGTGGCCTGGGACCCATAGAAGTATCAGTGTGTAATATAATAATTATTATCAACAAATTTTTGTATTTTGATGATAATATTTGTCTAATAGCTGTAATGTAGTAATGGCTTTTGATGTTTTCTATTGATTTTAATGAAGAAAGGGAGTCGGTGCAGAATACGAATTTTCCTCTTTGTAGGATATTTATGGGCGGAGAGTATGGCCGAGATTTCAGCGCTATAGATAGATGTAAGGTAAGGAAGAAGCTAATATGTGATTACTCCATTTGAAGTTGTAGCACCGTAGGTAATACGACTCCGGCATCCGACTTGGAGCCGTCGGTGTACAAAAACTTTCAATTTTTGAAAGAATCTTTAAATTCTTAAATATTTTTTTTGGTAAACTATGGCGGGTAAATATTTGTAAAGAGATATGATGAAGTAAGATACATTTGACACGTGTCAAAATTTTGCCATTACCAGGTGCGGGCGGAGGTCATATTTCATATTTGAAGTAGGAACAGAAAAATCGTTGGTCCTACAGACAGACAGACATGTTAATATAGACTCAAATAATGATGCTAATGAAGAATATTTATGAGGTCTGTCTCGCGTCACACTACCTGTTACATACGTCTGTTCTAATTTACCCTTTGATTACGCGCATTTGCATACACTCAAATAACTAAATAATAAAAATTTTGATTAAGGACAAGTTTATTATTTTATTATGTAATTTAGAGCTGCCACATGGTAGAAACAGGTAGGCGGATGCAGCAAATGAGAATGATGAGATGAGAATGATGAGAATGATGCAGCAAATGACGAATGACAAATTAATCTCCGCGTCATATGTAATTTTATTATCTTTGCCTATGGGTCGTAACCAACCCTTTACTACCTGTCGTCACACCTATGTAATAGTATAAAAGCTGCCGCGAATTTCAATAAATTCATAGTTCATTGCCAACACTCAAACCGCAAACATCTTCTTGACACTACTCATCCGGATCACCGTCAACAAATTAAAAATGGGAGAAATTAATGGAGTATTGCGTCTGCACAAGTACTTACCATTTCTGGAGTATCTTATACGTAATAATGTGGAGAAGGAAAGAATGCTGAGTATAAAAAATTCGATTGAAATAAATAGAAGATTCAGCAGCCAGACCTTAGTGGATATAATGGAATCGGTAATACATACGCAGTACAAAATGCACTTGAAGGACAAGGAGAATTGTCCAAAGTGGATAACAAGTTTTTTTAATCGAACAAAAAAACGAAAAAGTACTGTGAACCCAAGAATTGCGGTTGGACAACCCGGCAACACACAGTGAAGGAGGATACTGGACTCCAATATCAACAGCTCCGACAATATACAACCGAAAATAAAATTAAATTATAATATTAAGTAATTATTTCAAATAAATAAAAACTATAAAAGTAAATAAAAAACCTGTGTATATTATCTTTAAAATTTAAACCGATGAATTGTATAGAATAGAGCATTATTACATTTCTCTGTGTTCCGCTTAAAACGCAGTCGCGACTTAATCCGTCTATTTATACGCGGAAAATTGTGAAATTATTGGATTTCGCTCCAAGTTCGATGTTGTGGTATTTCAGTAGTAAGTAGAATACCATCTGTCACGAAAATAGTCCGTCGTATTCTATTTGTTTAAAGTGGTAAACAATTGAGAAGGTAACCTGGATTAACACTGAGACGTACTGTATTTGATCTCTGTGAATTGTGTACTGCAGACATTCTTTCTCAATGCAGCGCAAGCAATTGCAAAAGAACGCTGCATTTGAGTTCTGGATACCTTCTACAGTCGTAAACCTTAAAACGTATTGGGAATATATTCATATCTAGGTTCATGCAGAATATTTTGACTAGGGTTATATAAATTATACCGATTTTAGCTTTTCGAGAATATCTTGCATATTCCTGACTAACTAATCGCCTTCAGTCTTTAATAACTCAGCTGACAGCTCTCCGGAAACTGATGGTTCGATACTTGTCAGTATTTTATTAACCCAATCAATCTCGTTATAGTTTGTTAGGTGTACAATAAAGTTTTGAATAAATATGGGTCGGTTTTCTTTCGGTTACAGTAGGTTACAGAAATGATTTAGTTTCTAACCAAACTTTGTGAGATGTGTGACCAAGAGTTGAAAACTTTTCGTCTGAATACGGTGACGTATGGTACAGCCTTAGCACCATTTTTTTTGTTTTAATTTTAATTGTCCTGTTATTTTTGAACAACTTAAATTAAATATATGTAGAAAATGTACAATATATTTTATTTTAATAAAACTAAAAATAAGTCAGACTAGCTTTATTAAATATTTAATATGTTATGTGTTCTTAGCAAAATTTTAAATTACCCTGGCGGCAAGTTCAATAGAATGAATTTTTGGAAGCCGTTTCGGCATGATACCTCCCCTTTTTCTGCGTCGCTTTAGTAGGCGCCTAGCTAAACGGTTGGGGTGGTTTCGCAGGCGCACCATGTAATCCCAGGTCTGGCGATTAATTACATCCCCTATTTTTGGTGGCTCTACAATAGTGCCATCATTAACTGGTAGTTCCGGTGTCATTTCTCTATCGGCGGAATTGTGCGCTTCATCGCCTCCGAGTAGTTTGGAGAAATGACTCCTCCTACTCAGCAGTAGCATTGCGACACTCCTCGTCGTACCAAGAATTCTTCACAGGTTTTGTTATGACCAGCTTCGTTGTGAAAGTTGGTCTCACATTATTTCAAACATTACAAAGTCAGTTATTTCATAAATGGGATCCTCCTCCCAATTTTTATGGCGATTATTTAAATTGGCGACTTCAATGCCTAAAAGCCAAACAACAATGTTACTCAAAAGTTTTGTTAGCACAAATATGATAAACAGAATATCCATCTCTGCAACTTTAAGGATATTTATTCAAATTAATTTAATATGTCTAATAAATAATAATTACCGTGGTTTTTAATCTAATTTTTTATCGCTATGGTGCGCAGATTCCTTGAATAATTTTTTTGTTATAATTTTTTTATTTTTATTTCTAAATGACAAATATTGCTTCAAAGTCTTATTTTCAGCATATACGAAAAAGTTTGATGTCATGCAAATAGAATCAATGGAATGATATTGTACGATCGGCGAATGAAAGTGTGTGAGATGGCTTAGGTTGCAAGAATCTCATCTTAGCACGTATATCACTTCTTACATGAATACTTGAATGCCACCGTGTGAGCACTTCAAGGCAATGTTTGGTGATGTTCAGCCACAATCCGAACGAGTTTCTTGACCGTTTGGTTACCGTAGACGAAGCATGGACCCAGCACACCATACCAGAGACCAAGAAACAATCCCACTATTGGGATTCTCCGTTTGCTCTTGCACCAAGAAAACCCAAGGTGGTAAGTCATTAAATCAAATGCCTATTTGAGTGCAACGCGAAAGCTAATTATTTGAAAATAAAATTGGTAAAAAACAGGATCAAATGTATTTTGCTAAAACAAGACTAAGAAGAAAAGTCATTGATTAATCGTGTATATTAAAATTCAAAATCACAAATATTGCAGACTCACTATATGGGTTTATGGATAAGTTTTCAAGAAAATTAAATGTTGATCTGAAAAACTTTTTAGTTATTGTATCATTTCTTGCGAAATGTAAAATTTTTTTAGGAGACATATTTTTGAAATATTTCATTAGAATTCAAGAAACCTAATAACTAGAAAAACCCAAAATTGTTTATTTTAAAAATTGTTGTTCATACTGACTGCCAGACAGCTGCATAGACAGACAGACATGCCAATAACGATTCGACTTTTGATGCTGATGAAGACTATAAACACTTTATGAGGACTGCCTAGCCTCCTTCTTCCTCTTACATATTGCATCAACTTAATATACCCTTTTACCCATTTATTACGCTAATCTATATACTCGAAAATATCTAAATAAAAATGAGGATAAATTCAAATTTATTTTGTAATGAAGAGTTGTAAAATGCACAACAGGTAGGCGGATACAGCAAAGGTGAAAAAAAACAGGTAGGAAAAGTTAATCTACTCGTACCATTTTATTTTACAATCTGTTCATTTCGGTCTTAAATAACTCTTTTAGTACTTGAAGTCACACCTATGTAATAGTATAAAAGCTGCCGCGAATTTCAATAAATTCATAGTTCATTGCAAACACTCAAACCGCAAACATCTTCTTGACACTACTCATCCGGATCACCGTCAACAAATTAAAAATGGGAGAAATTAATGGAGTATTGCGTCTGCACAAGTACTTACCATTTCTGGAGTATCTTATACGTAATAATGTGGAGAAGGAAAGAATGCTGAGTATAAAAAATTCGATTGAAATAAATAGAAGATTCAGCAGCCAGACCTTAGTGGATATAATGGAATCGGTAATACATACGCAGTACAAAATGCACTTGAAGGACAAGGAGAATTGTCCAAAGTGGATAACAAGTTTTTTTAATCGAACAAAAAAACGAAAAAGTACTGTGAACCCAAGAACTGCGGTTGGACAACCCGGCAACACACAGTGAAGGAGGATACTGGACCCTAATATCAACAGCTCCGACAATATACAACCGAAAATAAAATTAAATTATAATATTAAGTAATTATTTCAAATAAATAAAAACTTTAAAAATAAATAAAGATCCTGTGTATATTATCTTTAAAATTTAAACCGATGAATTGTATAGAATAGAGCATTATTACATTTCTCTTGTTTCTTCATACAAAAAATAAGTAAAGAAGCAGTAGTAAAATGATTGTGGAATGGGTAGAACTTTTTAATACTCTCTAGGCAACATACAATAATTCAACAATAATTGGAGATGGACACTTGTTAGAATTTCTATTGGCTTTGTTGCGTAGTGTAAAAGTGAAGCTGTCAAACTTTTAAGATATTTTTATTTGTTGCAATAAATTGCATTTTATTCAAAACAGTTTCTAAACATGAAACATAATGAACTGCTACATCGAAGTACTAACGAAGAACTATCGTAGCTTTACCCTCTAAAGTGTCTTGTTTCTAATTATTCGTTTTCGTATATCCCGAAGCATTACCAAAATCGGACCGATAAGCTGTGCTTCTTTTCAGTATTCGGTTCGTTTATCGAAAAATATTTATTTTTTCATCAACTTATATATTGTTCACTACAAAGTAATCTCTTGTGTCGGCGCCTTTTCCAATGCACTTACTATCCCATAGGGTTGGCACGTTCATAGATACAATGAGTAAAATTAAAGGCTTTTATAGGCTATATAGTCTAGTTGTTCATACCGACAGTTACTTGAAACTTTGTATTAATGGAATATTTTATTAGAATTGACAGAAAATACATCAAATTTTAGTTGATTTAATAAAATATTACATTTTTTATACTAAAATCCAGAAAGGGGAGACAGAAATCGCACGACGGAGCATCACCCTGCCTGAAACCTTTCTTAGTATCAATAGGTTCAAAGCGGTTCTTTCCTACTATGACATCGCTTTGTGTCTGTGATAACGTCATCATGAAAAGACGAACGATCTTTCCTGGCATACCTAGAGCAGACAACGCGTCGAAAAAATTGGCGTGTCGAAAGCGACTTTTTAGCCGAAAATAGGTGGTGAGTGTCTTTGTTAAACTCAAGGGTGTTTTCCAGGGTTTCTCGATATATCAAAATTTTGTCATTAGTCGACCTTATTGGTCTGAAGCCACTCCTCTTACTGAATTTGTATATGGCTTCAGCCTATCCAAAATACTCGCGGCAGATTCTAATATACCATGGAAAGGATAACAATAGGACAAAGAACACTGAGATTCCAGTCATTCAATATGCGTTCATCGGACTAATTATTGAATAAACTTGAATAACTCAGCGTTGTTATTTTTCAGCTTTTTAATAACTGAATCGACCTCGTTATAGTGCGATGGCTCTACAATAGTGCAATTGTATTGATGTCAGCCTTGTATCTTTTGAGGACATCAACCATTTGAGCTGATATTTGCACCTTCCCTTTACGGCTGTTGATCCTTAAATCATGGTCCTTATATCGTTTACTATCATCAGGTGTTGTTGAAGACCCTTAAGAAGCCTTTACGTTATACTCCGTGCCAAGCCAAGCCTTGCAGAGTTGAGCATCTTTAAATATCTAATATTATATCTATTCCTCAGTAATAATAGCCAGTGTTGAACAATTTCATTCATTTTAATTTTCTGTCTTTAAATGCATACAATGCAGCGGCAGACAACGCCATTAATTTTGCTCTAGACTAGACTAAACTAAACTAGAAGGAATTAATCGACAAAAAAAGGCGAAAATAAAATTAAATGCAATGTGCAGACACCATTTCGAGTCGCTGACAAAGAAAATGGCGGCAAGATAAGTGCACATTGTACCAATGGTCGGTCTCTCTGACTTCATCTTTCAGCCGATTGCACACTAACTTCTTATTTTAATTGCAAAGAATTTTTCCACATTTCCGCACACAATTTTCTTTTTTATTTTTCTCATTTTATGCTTTCTTTGAAAGCATTCTTCCAGCCAAACGTATACAAAAGCGCATGGCTTAATCAAGAGTTTATATTGCAATTGCTTGCACGGAACAAAGGAAATGACTCCGGACACGAAGGTATTTAATGCAGCCGGTGGCCAGTCCGTTTTTAAAGAAAAATAAATGCGTTCCGGTGACTTAACTCAACACATAGAAATAATCCAACTATTTAAGAGTGCAATTGTTTCACTAATTAAATGTGCATTTCAAAACAGAAACGCATTGCAGCGACTCTTTCGCAGGTGACCTCCAATCTGCTCCTTCGCACGCGGACAGCACACACTTGCCTCGCATGTCCTTGACCCCGTGTATATAAATAGCTTACACGGCGATTTATACGTGCGTTGATTTCTGCAGCATAAAACACGTTTATAATTGCGTCAACCGCATAAATGACACAATTTATGTACAAGCAATGAATTTTAATGACTATTTACATATGGGCTGAGGTTGCCGCAACCAGTTCGCCCAACATGAATTGGCAATTTTCATTACAAGCGCTGCAAAATATTCCGTAATAAAATTGAATGAAATAAACATTAAAATGCGTAAAACGCGAAATCGAAATTGATTTATAATGCGGCAGCGGAAATTTGCATAAAATTTATTTCCTAGCGATAGATAATAGCAATTTATCGGCATATCATCGAAGCGCGTGATGAAATTCCTTTTTGATGCCACGCCCACACATTGCGGCCGTAAAAAATTCAATGGAAAAAATTTAGCACATTGATTGGCAAGCGGTTTGCATTGAAACTGTTACTGAAACGACTTCGAATTCGAATTCCTTGAAATTGTCAGCTTGCCAGCAGCCATAAAATCGTCTTTAATGGCCGCAATTCATTCGCAAGCAAATATACAAATATCCATAATGCAATATCGACTTCGCATTCGCGAATGTGTTTAACCATATGTGACAGCCTGCTGACATGTAGCAGAATTTTTAATAAAATTAAATATTTAAAGAAAAAAAATTTGCGTTTGCATTTGATATACAAAAATGGTGTCATTTGCTTTGACATGGAATCACACAATAACTAATTTGCCCTTTTTAGATTTTTTTTTTTTATTATTGTTATTGTTAGATTTTGACAACCGATGTCCTTTTGGTTTAATTTTTAGTTAAACATGTGGTTGTGCCAACTAAAAATATCGCGGAAAGTGTGACGTCGTCTAATGGGGCCTTTTTACTTTTTTGGTTACTAATGAAAAAATCTTCTAAATTTACAAATTTAAAAAGAATAGAGGAATATCTAATGAAGCTCATATATCTGATGTGACTGAGCTGTAACTAGTGAATCAGAAGAGGCAGCCAATATATTGTAAAGGTTCACATTTTGCTAAGTCCGTGATATTTTACATGAATTGGTACATATATACCTCTTATAGTCTATATTTCTGCATTCTTTGGCTTCTACTGACAACTCTCCTGTTCGAATGTATTGATATTCAATTAAATTTTTACCATGACTCAACATTTTATGCACTGTGGGAGTAAGTTTCTTTTTAGGATGCATTTGAACCAATAGTTCGACTGTTTTTGGGGCATATAAACCAAATAGTGGAGCAATGACCATTTGTTTATAATTTAAAATATTAAGAATAACACCCAAACTTTTGATTATTTCATTATCAACTCCTGAAATTCGGGCTGTTAGCTTACATGGAAGTGTTTTCATTACTGTTATTTCCCAAGTCTAGTATTCTCTGCTTCATCTTGTAAATTTTTTTTTCCGAATTTCGTTTTTCTCCTTGGATGAATCCGTTAAATTGCACATATTAAGGTTGGCGATTTCTTTTCCATTTAACATTGTAAGGAAAAATTCATGGTTGAAATTAATATTATTTTTTGCTGAAGGATCCAAAACAACCCCACAAACTGATTACTGTAACTTCTCTTCAGGTAAACTTTCTATGAGACGTTTTGCTTCAAGATTCATCAAGTTTTGAAGCTTTACTTTAACCGATACCTCAATAATTTTTGTACTTGGTTTCAGATTCTTGTTTAACAACTCCCGAGAAGAGCATTCCCTTTATGATAAACGGGTTGTATGAAAAAAAATATATTTTATAGGTCATTAGTTAATATATTGAGTTTAAAGGAACATTACAGACCCTCTATCTATGACATTGAACATTTTCACCAATACTAAGAATATCATGACCTCTAGTTTGGCGTAATTGTTTATGGTACCTTCTCTAAAACAAGAACTTCAAGACCTTGAGGTACCCTGTTGCTCTCATTTTATCTTAAGTTTGTATGTGGGATTCCATCGTATCTAGATGCGAGTGGGATATATTACTGGAATTAGTGTAAGATACACCAAATATTTCGGCACCTTGTATCTATTTTTGAAAAAACGAGGTCATTCTTTTTGCTTTTATACAAAAAATAAGTCTGGCTGTTTTGGCCTATCTTAGTCTTTCTCTTAACGAATAGTAAGTATGCTTATGTAATCAGAAATATAATCCGAAATATTTTAATAGTTCATTGATCACTAGATTCTATAACAAAGGTAACATAATTCCTCTCTGAATCATACTTCCGTGTACCTCTTTCGTCATGGCTTGGATTGTTCAGCAGGATATGTATTCATGATCTTATTGCTTCGTGAGATGCTTATACTTTTAGGCTAAGATTTTTTTTTCCGCTGACACATTATTCAATGAGTCGTGAGATGTCTAAGCAAGCATCAATGATAACTATTAGGGAAGGTATCGCCGTTTTCACCAACTTATATATATTATTATATTATTTTGGTAAAAATATTACGGTTTAATTCCTCTTCAAAATTTGTGAAATTTTTAAATTTTTGAAGCTTCAACAGGAACAAAACTTCTAGTATATGTTGTGGAACTTAGTTCTCTCTATGCCAAATGTAGGAAATCTAAGCTTTTTGCATCAAATAAATGCTGAACCTATAAGGAATTCTCCTCTTATAACAAATTTTACTACTACTACTACTAATTATAAGATTCATAATAAGATCTCTTATGAATTCTGGTGATATAAAGTTCTACGTTTCCTTTTCTTTTCACGTTTATAGCCAACGCCTACTAATTAGCACATGGTCGATTTGATTCCTAGTGCACCCATCGGGGGACTCCCAGGTGTACTTATGGATGTTCGGGTGCGGAAATTTGCTGTCGCCAATAAACATTTGGTGGGTGGCGCAAAGATCGAGTAGCTGGTCTCCGCTGTTGTTCCTTGCGGACACCAGTGCGTGTCAACCCATGAACCTCTCGACGTTGGTGTTATTATCGTCGATCTTTGCATTAAAGTCCCCCAGTGCAACAATTATATCACCACTGGGAACAGAGTTGATTGCATAGCCGAGAAGGTTATAAAACTCGTCCTTTGAATCATCTGTGTCTGGTTCGGTAGGTGTATAGCACTGGACACCGGTTATGTTGCGAAACTTACTTTTAAATCGAACTGTTATTAAGCGGTCAGGGATAAACTTCTCGACGCGTGTTTCAAGCTTTTGGCTATTATTATGCCAACACCATTTGCTCGTCTTTGAGTGTGGCCACTGTAGATGAAAAAGTGACCTGCCAAGGTGCAAAATTCGCCTTTCCCAAGCTATCTGGTTTCAGAAAATCAGAGAATTTGAATCTGGCAACACTACATCTCTCTGCATACTTGCACGAGCTTAGAAGGATCAGAAATAGAGCGCACATTCCATGTTCCTATTAGAGTCATTTGTTTAAAGCGAATTGTCGTCATCGTTGAACGGTTGTTTTTGTATCCGAGGCTGGTTTTCATTTCTTAAATTAGTATAATTTTTACGGTCGGGTCACTAGCCCAACGCAACCTGTTTTTTGTCTGAGGAAGGACATTTTGACTTTTGTTTAAGGGCCTGTTGTCGTATACAACAGAAACTAAAACTAAGTTTTAGAATTCAGTCTTCCGCAGAAAAGTAAATTCAGTACATCAGCAACTAAAACTGAAAAAAGTACTTTTGACTTATTTCAGTACTGAATGTCAGAAAAATACAAAATACAACCCTGAAAAAAATGTAAAGTGATGAAAAATGACATTTAGTTTCAGTTCAGTTTCGGTTCTATGCGGCAACCTCCTACTGAAATTTCAACTGAATAATTTTACAACAGAAACCAAAAATCAGTTTCAGTTTCGATTCAGTTTCAGTTTCTGTTGTATGCGACAACAGGCCTTAAGAGAGTTCGCTCTCTCCGCCCGACTACAGATTAGCCAGCACTTATAGAAAGCAAAGAATAATTGACTTTCTAAAAGGCAGTTTCTAGCCGCCCCCGCATAGAGGATATAATCGCACAACCGTCAGTGCATACAATTACGGCACTTACACCGGAGTGTTAAATGTTATTCCCCTTTTGTACCTTTGAAAAACGAGATCTTGAAGACCATAATAGATAGACCATTCAATTTTTTTTTATTCTACCATTTGTTCTTCAGATAACTTGTATGCAATGAATCTCCCTCTCTAAGGAGGAGTTCGACATTTCCATTAAAATCTACTCTAAATTCTGAAAATATTTTTAAACTATATATTAAATGTCATTAGAAACAGGATATCTCATAGTCGATCCCAATCGACTGCCACGATCTTGCTTTTGTGTAAAGAAAATTTAAAAATTAAAGCCAAATTGATGCAAAGATATGACATATTTTGTTTATCGCTTATATGTGACATCGCCCCTACGATTTTAACTAAAAGTAGTCCATGTTCTTTTCCAACGACCCATATATTTCTTTACCAAAAAAATCATATAAATTGGTTTAGCTGTTTAGGCGTCATAAATAAGCAAACAAAAATACGCATATCGGAGACCTCTACTCAACCGATGGTTCCACAATCATACAAAGTGTGTTTATATGATCTATACAAGACAGATTTTGTCGGAACCTTGTCGTCCTTTTTTGGAGTAGTGAAGATCACACGCTCCGTCCAGTCATCTGGGATAGTTGCAGATTTGCCTTACAAATAATGGAGTGTAGGGCGCTTGAGTTGGCGTTTGCGTTGTATATAAACCGACGGATCGGTGGAAAAGCTTTTGCTGGGGTTTCGACGCTTTTAGGTTTTTGGAATGACTGGATTTTCTAACTCAGTATCATCGACTTCTAGTTTCTTTACCTGTCTATAGATTCCGCGTATATGATCGAAGTTGTTTTTTTTTTAACTGCGCCACTCAATTAAAGTCCAGGTGGTGTAACTAATCCATGGTTTCTTTCTGAAGTACTACAAGCCTTAACTTGGCAATTATTAAGCCTACACCATTTGGTCGTCTACAACCATTTATGATAGATGAAATAGTGCCTTGCTATTGTGCAAGATTCTCATTGCTTGAAGCCATTGGTTCCAAAAAGTTGAAATATATTTTCTCTCTCTCGTTCTGAGTGGCTTTCAATGCAGAAGTCGTATAATATTAGAAAATATAAAAAACGTTGGGCCGGGATGACGCTTTTCAACACTCAAGTTTTTTTTAAGTTTATATATTTTCTGCATATACGATTTTTTATTTTTTAACACGTAATGAAAATCATTTCTAGAAAGCTTATAATCTATCTCCCAATTTGCAATAAGCAAATGCTTAAATAAATATTATATTCTACATTTAATTAAACGAATTATTCTGAACGCCATGCCAATTATCTTTGTGTAGGGTACAACAAAATACAAAGAATGCATAAGGTAAAGCTGGTATGGCTTGCTTAAATAATTAATTTCATCCGCAACAACATCAACAACAGGACTCACTCATAATAACAAGCAAACTGCACAAAATATGAACGCCTTGATTAAAGACGTTGGATGAAATTTACTGGTCTTTTTTTTTTTGTTTTTTTTTTTTGTTTTTGAAAAGTAATTATATAAGCGCGGAATTCTTAATTTCAGAAAATTGTGTAAAATACACGGCAGAGAAAAAGGTTACCTCAAATTATAAAGAGTAAAATGAACGCTTGACAAAAGGGGGCGTGTAACGAAATCTCCCGTGTATAATAATTCATAAATTGCGTTAGTCAAAAGTTGAGTTTTGTCCTTGTACACGTTCCGTTGTGGTTCCGCTTTTCTCTGGCGTGGTCATGCAAAATTAATTTGAACGCATGAAAACAGCCACAGCAGCCAGAAAAACAAAACAAAGCTTCTTAAATTAAAGTCCAATTGCTATGCTCAGAGTTTGCAAAGTTTTTTTTCTTTTTTTTTTCTGCTTTTTCACAAAAGCGAATATTAGCTTGGCTTACCAGCCACACAAAGCAAGAAAAAATACAAAATAAAATAAAAATAAAAGAAAAACTGTATCAATAGCGAAAAAAACCAAACATATAATCTTTTAAACCAGGGCTTTGCAGCTACGAATTTTTAAAAGATGTTCCGTTTTAGTACTGAATTATCACGCCACCGACAATTGATGTATTTTTTTGAAATGTATCAAAACCAATCAATAGATAGATAATCCCGCTTAAAGCGAATCAGCAATTACTTTTGATATAAAGCATAAATGAAGTCAAGATTTTTTCTTCAATCGCTGGCGAGCAGGAAACTCCAGCATCCAAAGCAAGATTGTGCTTCAGTATATGAGTTCTACTATATTTGGCCGAAGTGGATAGATTTGATGCTTAATAAACATTTCAATCTACCTCGATGGAGTACTCCTCCTTCTTATTTAATTATTGATTTGGTGCGGATTTTGTTGCTTGTAAAACTACTGCTTTGAAGATCCTTACAGACCAGTAAATAAGGCAGCTAATTTTCAGCATTTTTTTCGCGAAAAGTCTGTTTGGTACTTATTCAATCCTCTAAACCATATAAGAGAATGAGCACTACATTTTGTTCAGCTTTCGAATATTCCCAGATGAGTCCATCGTTGTACTCCCATATGCTTCAATTTAGCAAAAGTTTGTAGACTTCTTTAATTGTGTAAATGAGGTTTTCGTTGAGTCAGTGATATTTCTTGCAGATGTATTCATTTCATTTTTGTATGGAGATTAAGCTTCAAGAAACCGCAATATCGATGCAGCACTACTCTTCATGCGTGTCATGAAGCAGATGTCATCAGCATATCCCAAGCAGCTGAGTTTCTGGTTTAGTGTCAAGTATAGACTTTTGATACTTCTATAACACTAAACAGCCTCATCGAACACATTTGCTTATGATGAAATTTGTACTTTTATTGCCTTTATACCACACGGTGTTAGCCATGTTAGTCTTCATAATGATGCATGTGCTTTTGAGAGGTCTTCCTTGTGTGACTTTAACAATTCGTCGATATCTTAATCCTTCATTCCTACATAATTCTTTTCCACAGTTAATATAACAATTTATTCGCATCATTATCATCCATTTATACAAGATGCTTTTACTTCTTTCCAGAAACGATATTTTCGACTGCCATTAATACTTGGAAATGTGTTTTTGCTTCGATAATCGCTTCCAAAGCAAACCAGTCTCATAGACATTTAAGACCTGCCTAAAAGAATATCCTCCTTCTTCTATAAAGGTTTTTAGTTAAGGCCTTAATAGACGATACATCACGATCAAATAAAATTGTGTTAGTGAAAATAAGCATGTATGCGTTACACAGACATGTTTTCTCTGTGATCGCGATCACAGCGACAAAATCAAAGCACATTTGATTTTTCGTGATCATTTCCCCTCCTTTTTGATTTTGATGTACGCATGAATGACGTCTGTATGCATTTTGCATAGAAAAGACAACTTCATAACACGACCGCACACAACAAAAATTTGAGAGAAATGACACAATCGAACAATCTGATCACTCCTCTGTAGCAAAACGTTGATCAACACGTACACAAAAATGATCGCGATCAGATGTATCGTCTATTAAGGCCTTTAAAGTTACAATTTGTCAATAGCTAGTCTCATAACGTTGGAACCGATCTTGACTTGCTTAAAATTTTTCAGAAATGCTACAATAATTTCGGAGTTTTTTATTTTGAATTATCAGTATGAATTATTTGCTTAGGCAAATACTGTATAAACTTATGCTCCTTCTTCAGATTATTAAAAACAGTAGGATCCCTATAAAAAGTCGAGTCGATTGAGACATATTCGTCTGTCTGTCGTTTTATGAATAATTAGATCTTGTAGACTGTTAAAAATAAATTATTCATGTTTAGATAATTACATTTTGATAAACGTTCCAACTCTTCTTAAAGGTGTAAAACCTATAAAAGCCTTCACCTCTGTTCTTTGTTTTATATGAAAGAATTATGTTTTTTTTTTTTTTTTTTTTGGTAACAATATTCAATTTAGTATACCTTAAATTCAAATAACTCATTCTTTTTTGGTCCATATCGAACCACTAGAAGGGTTAGGTTCCATACAAATCTGTCCTTCTTTCTGTTGTTGTTGCGCCTCTCTTGTCTGTTCGAACTGTTCGAGCACACTTTATGGATTTTGGAACGGTCGATAGTTTACCTGATACAGTTTCAACCATCCAAATTGAAGATTCGTTTACGTTGCTGTTGATTTTTTATTTCTTTCGAATGGAGATAGATCTATCCTGCAATCAGTTTGTGAACATTGTACAGGTCGATATATCTACGCGCGTACACATCTTTAAGGCAGTAGCCTGCTTATGAGCACATGTTTAGTCAGATTTCTAGTGTGACCTTTTGGAGACAGGGAAAATTCGTAGATGGTGTAAACTTCGAGCAGCCGCGCTTCGTTGTTACAATTACGAGATCGTACCATCCCAAGAGCTTGTCAAACTTTGTGATTCAAAGCATGGGTGGTATCACCAATAAAGAAGCAGTTGATATTAAAGTCTATTAAAGTAAAGTAAAATATCGAATCTATCTAGAAAATTGTCATATTGGCTTTTGTAATGCTGAACCTGAATATCTACTATGCACTGTTATAGTAGTCAGCTTCGTAACGGTGACAGGATCAAGGTGAAAGTGTCAATACGGCGGTGGTGCCCGAACACCATCTAAAAATTGATGAAACACATTTTAGAATCTTGAATTCTATATATTTTTAGAAGTAATAGTAAAATAATAACATTTTCATGTATTCTCATTATACTCCGTTATTTGAGGAAGGGCTTAGGTATACCTGTAGCAACGGTAATTGTCTTCATAATATACATAATAAGTATAAGTCCAAACAGTCAGCGAGCAGATGGGAGGGCTGTCTCTCTATGTTTAGACTTTTTCAAGTTGTATCTTACCAATAATTTTGACTAAGCAATTTTCGTTGCTAAGTTATGGATAAAATAATTTCATATAAAAATAATATTTTACATATAATAGCGAAGCTAGCTGCAACAGCATGAGACGTTGTTCGGTTTTGTTCTTCCTTCATTCCTTCTTATTAGTGATTCAGTTAAGTTGAAGCACCCAATCTAGTCAAAGCGTTGTGCTGCTAGTTGTAGCAGTTTATGCTGTCTCTATCGTGATGACGGATTTACCATAAAATTTTTACAAATAACATTAACCTTTTCTACCACCCACTTTTTTCCATTTAATTAAAACAATTTTTCTTGTAACTATTCAAGATGTATTGAATCAAAATTTCAAGTTGACATGCCCCTTCTTTGGGTACCATCAATTTTGTAATGAATATCGTTTATTTTTTAGGGTTCTTATCTACTCTTTTTCTTTGGATTCAAGAAGGAACAAATGGTCATCGACATTTCGCAGTTTACATCTTTTAAGTGCTTTGGCTGGTTCAAATTTAAATGTATTCTAGGCACCAGTAGAAGCTTCGTTTGTACTTTTTTCTTGGTTGGTGATTTACTTTGTAGAGCTGCATAAGCATATCAGTCAAATCTACTCGAAGGGCTCCAATGCCATTGCAACGGACTAATGATCTATATATGGAGTTATTGATTGAACTGGTTTATTGTCAATTCACTTCAGATATAATATATTATAGTTCATATTTTGCATCTAAAGATTCTTTTTCAATTAATTATTCTATTTCTACGCACAGTTTGTGTTGCAAATCCTCATGTCGTTCAAAGAAATGAGAAAGATTTACTGGCGTAAACTACTTTTCGAAAAAGAGCTTTAACATAAAATTACATCCCAAACCTTCACCAATATACAATAAAAAA